>PVLD010020013.1:0-34901 GCA_004027595.1 Dinomys branickii
CCGGGGGGCTGCACCGGCTCGGGAGGCGGGAGGGCCCGATTCGGCCGCGCTCCCACTGCGCTTGGACCGATTCCAGCTTCTTCCCCGCGGGGATCGTCCCTGGCTCCCAGCGTCTGGGATTTTCCCACGTCTCGCCCCGGCAGCCTGGTCCGCCCTACCACATCTCCCCCGGCATCTCAGAGAAATACGCCCAGTCTAAACTTCCCTGCCGAGGTCCCGGCATTCACGCTCGCCAAGTCTGTCTCGAGCTGGTGGTGTTTATTAAGGAGGTTCTCTCCCTTGCTGCTCACCTGGTCGCCATCTTCCCCGGATGGGCCAGGTAATTTGGATGGAGGTGCTGAGAATAAGGCTCCTGCGGCAGTCAGGTAAAGAGAAGGTTCTCTGGACACACTGTTGTTGACGGCTTTCAGCAGAAATGAAGGATCTGAGTGTTCTGGAGAAAGAATCAGCCACCTGTGTTCTATGAACCAACTAGATTGAACAGAAGATACACAGTCTATGGCCAAATGGTTGGATAACTTCACGAAGGTCACCAATTAGAAGCCAGAGCTGAGAAAGAGCCAGGTCTCTGACCTGTGACAGTAATAGTTTGCGGCCCAACACTTGAGCTTTTTGTACTATTCACAGCAATGATCTTTCACTTCTGATAGTCCTTCTCCTTTGGCCTCTATAACTCCTCTTTGGCTGGGTTCTTCTACTCATCTTCCCAGTTCTCTCAAGCATTTCTCTATTTTTTAAATCTCTTACATATTCTTCATTCCACCACCTTATCCCTCATGAATAGTAGAATTAATATTCTCCCACATCTGCTCATCTATCCATTCATTAATGATAGAAATGTGTTCTTAGGAAATGTAATCATTGTGTGCAGGACATAGACTATATTTATACAAGCCTAGATGTACAGCCAAGGCTCTGTGCCATCTAAATGCCATGGAGAAAAGAGATGTTCTTATCATCTTTGCATGTAGTGTATGCATATATTATAGGCATTATATACATGCACAAATAGTGTGTGTATGCTATGTAGCATGAGTACAGCATGTGTACTACATATGCTATAGGGTATATATGTGTATAATACATGTATGATATGTAGTAGTCAGTATAGCATATAATATATAGTATATAACACAGGGTGTACACACAGCTTAGCTTATTGCTCCCAGGATCATGGACAAAGTGATATGAGGTGAAATCAAGCAAAGAAACAGTGATCCGATCAGGGGTCAAGGGAAGCATTACAATGTAGGAGGCTATTGCTAGTGAAAAGTGGCATATTATGTTATAATCCACTTTTTCTTCAGGTCAAAGGATAGTCTAAAATAATACTAAGAAGTATAATAAACACTTAAAGCAGTAACATAGCTGTGTACCAACAAGCATTATGTGCTGTATTTCTCTGTTGCTGAGCAATCTAGTAGGCTTGTGTATACCAGTGTCACCATAAACACATGAATATTACATCGTGTTCCAAGACCATGACAGCTACAACATCTCTAGGTGATAGCAATTATTCAGCTCCCTTAGAATCTCGTAGGACCACTGTCCTATACACAGTCTGTCACTGGCTGAAATATCACCATGCAGTACCTGAGTGTACCTATAAGCTGATGACCCTAAACACCTGTGTTCACTCAAACCTTTTCCTTAGCCCTAGACCTGTATAACTAACACCATTTTTTACATCTCCACAGGTACCATTGTCAATAATTATCCAAGCCAGCTCTTGTATGCCTGGGCCAAAATGGCCAGCTTACCTTTCCAGAGGCAGCCCTCCCCATTTACCCCAGGCTGCCTGGGATATGCTTTGAGCTCTTGTAATTTTCAAGGCATAATATTGTTAGAATTCTTAACATAGCACATTTTAATTGCTTGTTTACTACTCTCCCCAATGGACTATGCTGTTTGAGGATTGTAAATGTCTTATTCACATGGATGTAAATATATATAGGCAGTTAATATTTCTTGAATGAATAAAGGCAGGGCCTTGTCTAGTTAAAGACATCACCATGCCATGTCACACCAATCAGAAGTCATTCTGAAGACTTCCCTTCTCTCGTCTAAATTCTAATTAGATGCCAAGTTCCATATTTTCTTACTGCTGACATAACTTGAGAACATTTTGTACATTGCTTTTGTATATTTCCATTTACAACCAGTTTCCTTTGATTTTTTTTCCTCTCCCCCTCCTGCTCCAACCCTGGAAAATCCACAGCCAGTTAATGGGTAGAGAAAGGATTAAAAACTCTCAGAAGTAAATACAGAAAAAGCCAAACAAACGTCTTTTCACTCACACCAGGCACCCAAAAAGCTAATAAATACAGAGTTTTGCTTATTAATGGGAGTGCTCATTCTAATTACCACTCTGTAGAGTGACTAGAGAGACAATGAATTTTCCTTATATTCTATCTAAGAAGAGGGGAAAAACTACTCTAAGGAAAGGATTTGAAAAGGCAGAAGTAAGCAGAAGTAAGTTTGTTATATGGTTAGATGATTCTATTCTATAAGTCCTGATATTCAGTATATTTATCTAATTTGGATGAAACTATTTGTCCATTTTATCTGTAGTTAAATAGTTAACATAATTCTATGGTTATAGGCACTTAATTAAAATAATTTCTAATTTGATTTGGCAGCTTTCCAATTACTAAGCTCATATTTTATTTCTTCTCATTTATGTCTCAAACAATGTGTAGACCCTAATAAAACTCATTGGTCCCAGATACTGGATGTAGGGAGCCTAAGCAATAAGACTGCACTGACTCCTCATATTCATCAGGAAAGTACCCTTTCCCCCCAGTATGGTAGTAAGGATTGAACAAAATATACTGCTAAGGGGGCTATACCACTGGTCCTTTCATCTTTTCTTTTTTAATTGGAGACAGCCTCTTAAGTCACTAAAGTGCCCAGTCTGGGCTCTAATTTATGGTCCTGCCTCAGTTTTTGTAATGCTGCCATTATGGGTATGTGTCACCACACCCAGCCCAAAATAAACTTTTAAAATGTAAATCTGAAACTGGTGATCTATCTCAGTTGTAGAATGCTTCCAGAGTAGGCATGAGGCCCCAGTTTCAATCACAAATTGTACAGACAAGTCTGACCATGTGTTACCTCTCCTTAAAATCTTTCCCTTGATACTAACCACCTGCAAGCCAAATTCCATCTCCTAAATGGTCAAACAAAATCCATAGCCTGGTCCAAATCCCCGTCCTGCCTCCTCTCTTGCTGATATACAAAAGACAACAGGAATGTGTGCAGATGCAGACAGAAGAGTACTTTAAACATTCACTGCTTTGCTTGTGTTTCTACATTGTCTGGAATGTCCTTTCCTGTCTCATGCATCAACTTAAATGCCTCAACTTTTTAAACATTGCTTGGGAATAGCATGAAGTCTTTGAAACTTTGAATCCCCTCTCCCAGTCCTCCTTGTAGTTTGCCAACACTTCCAGGAAAAGCTTTTATTATTAGCTACTGCCAAGATGTTTGCTAAAAATCAACCTCTAGGCTAGGAGCTTCTTTTTCTTCAATATTTATCTTTTTATTAGTGTGTGTTTGCAGTTATACAGTGGTTACATTCTTCTTTGGTAGTTGGTACCTGTTCATTACATTTCTTAATTCTTCATCTCCCCTCTTCCATTTCTTGGTCTCCCTCTCACTTACAAAAGATCTATCTCCCTACTTTCTACCATTTATCTTTTATTTTGGGTTTCTCATGTAACAGAGACCATGGGGTACTTAAACTTGTGTGTTTGTTTTATTTCATTTAACATTATGGTTTCAGGATGTATATATTTTCCTACAAATGACTCCAGCTCATCCTTCTATACAGCAAAGCAAAACAACACTCTATTGTGTGTAAATACCATGTTTTCATTATGCATTCATCAGTTAATGGACATACAGGCAGCTTCCAAGATTTAGCTATTATCCGTTATGCTGTTATAAACATGTGTATGCATGTATCACTGTAATTTGATGTCTTTAATTCTTCTGGGAAGAGACCCAGAAGGAGGAGGAATAAATTCAATTTTGTTCAAGCTTGTTTCTCAAACATTTGGCCTAACTAACTTTTATTGAATGGGTAAATTTTAAAAAGTAATTGTCTATGGTAACAATGTAAATTCTAACGATCTTTGGGCAGTAAGGGATGTACATATTAAAAGAAAGAAGTTTAGGTCAAATTACACAATGTTAGGAGAATTGGAAATCCAAATGTGTAATCATATAAATCATTTTAAACCCCACAGCATGTGAGGAAGACATGGAAAATTACACAAGAGTAAATATTAATCCAGGTTAAGGAAGAATAAAGTTGATTCTAAAATCTAGGGATAACTTCCCTTGACAGCAACCTCTGGCAAAGTTCCATAAAATATTATTCACTCTATTATGTGGGACTTAGTAGAATCTATAGAGGAAAGAACAATTACTGAGAACTAGCATTATTTCCCCCTAAAATGTCAAAAATTGCTTCTCATTTTTTTCTTTCTTAATATTACTAGATTGACAGTTGAGGGCAATGAGATAGCTCTAAATGAAAACATGTTCATAATATTCATTTGAATCATCATTATATCTTTTTAAACAAGAAATAAAAATAACATAATATGCATTAATCCAAACACTGTTATGTGAAAGAAGTCCCGTCTCTCCTGGTTCACACCACAGTGTCAACCCCAAGGAACAAGTAACAGCCTTCTATCACCAGAAAAGGGAAAGGACTTCCTCCATAACATGCACATGGTAAGCTACAGTGAGTCTAGAACACAGACAAAAACTTCAGCACCATTCCCTAACAGAAGTACAAGTTAAAAGCAGCTGACCATTGCTGGACTTTGCAGGCTGTTACACTACAAGTAACCATAGTAACAACAGCTATAAAAAAAATCCAGCTGAAATATTTACAAGATTGATTAAATGCTCCTCATTAATGGCTTTAAAGAAGCACTGTTCCCACTCACTTTTGTAACTAATACTTCCTCCAGTCTCTGTTCTACAGCAAACTTGCCACTGACATTTAATCAAAAATTATGATGTAAACAAAGCAGAAAAAAACCTATGGTCAAGAGATAAAATATCAGTTTAATCAGACTCAGAGATGACTAGCTATATCAAATAAAGTAATTAAAATAACTATAATTAATATTTTTAAGAATCTAGATTATAGACATTGTAAACCTATAGGCCAAATATAGCTTGTTGCATGCAATTGTAAACAAAATTTTATTGAATATAGCCATGCCTATTTATGATTATTTATAGCTACATTTGTACTGCAAAGACAGAGTAGAATTGTTATGAGAGAGACCATAATTCCTGTAAAGCCTAATATATGTAATCTCAGCCTTAACAAAAATGTCATTTACTGAGCTCTATCAAATGGAAATGTTTGTCACTATGCATAAACAAATACAGAATTTCATCAGAGGTCTGCAAACTATCAGGAAGTGTCACATGGAATCACTACAAACAGAAACCATACTGGATGGATTCCTTCAAAAGGGGTTGGTCAAGGAAAAACAGTATAGGAATAAATCAATGAGCTAAAAACTGTATCAGTGTAAATAGAAATTATCCAAACTGAAACAGATAAAATACAAAGATATGTTGGGCAAAAAAAGAGGAAATCTACGATATCAAATGGTCAATGGAAATGTGATCCCAGAAAAAAGAACAGAGCAGAGAAAATTTTTGAAGTAGTAATGACAAGGAGTTTGGCAAGTACTGCCACTGAGGTCTGCACTTAATTAAATGGTCACACCACCTAAACCAGCCCAGGGGGCTGGCCCTAGTGAATATGATGAGATGATGCAAACTGGACAAAAATTTTCAGTATCCAATGGACTTGCTCCCATCCTGTGTACATTTTCATGATTCATTCTGCTGATTTGTTTGAAAATATGGACTTATTTCTCAATTTTTAGATGGCATTGACCTAAGACACAAGCAAATCCCAATGAGTGGAAAAATCAGGATGAGTGGTATTTAGAGAGTTTTCTAGGACAACAAACCAAATGACAAACATAAACACTAAATTTTTTTACTCAAATATGGAAAACAAAAAATGTGTGAGGCATAGAGTAATTACATTACATATCTAAAATACAGTGGATTTACATAAATGAGTCCAACACATTCGTGATTGATTTGACTCCCAAATAAATAGATATTGTCAGTGCACAGAATTCAAGGAAACCAAGATTCCCATTCTTTTGTCTGTGACATGATTTACAACTGGTAGTTCATGACATAACTACATTCTTAATAAGTAAATAATGTCATCATCAAATGTCAGAAGGAGATGTGAGAGGATGTGAAGACTTGTCAGTGGAACAAAAGCTTAATTTGGAGAAAAAAATGCAATGAATTTATTAAATAATTATCTGAAGTAGAAATGGAATTAAACTTGTTTTCATGGCTTCAAAATACAGAGATAAAACATGGATAGAGATTTTTAATAAGATGAGATCCAAATTGTTGATTCTTTGAAATATTTCCTACGTGATGAGGATTTTGTTCATAGTTTCTGCCTACCAAATGTCTTCAAGATTTAAACCTATACCTATTCTCTCTTCCAGCAGATTTAGTGTTTATGTTTTAGTATTTAGATCATTGATTCATTTTGATTTTAGTTTAGTGCACGATAAGAGAGATGGATCTAGTTTCAGTCTTTGGCATATGGAAAGCCACTCTTTCTGTCACCATTTATTAAACAGGCTATGTTTCTTCCAGTGAAGTTAGTAAGCCCCTTTGTCAAAGATAAGGTCAGTTAGTGTGTTTTGAAATTGTTTCTGGATCTTCTAATCTGTTCCACTGATCTTTGGGTCTGTTTTTCTTTCCTAATACCATGCTGTTTTATCATGATAGCTTTGTAGTATAATTTCAAGTCAGGGATTGTGATGCTCCCTGCTTTGCCTTTTTGACCAGAATTGCTTTTGCTATTCTAGTTTTCTTCTGGTTCCAAGTGAATTTTAGGATTGTTTTCTCTAACTCTCTGAGGTTTGCAATTGAAATTTTGATAAAGATTATTTTAAATCTGTATTTAATGTATATTAAATCTGTATTTTGAGAGAACTGGTTCTTCCTACCCAAGATCAAGGGATGTCTTACCATTTTCTGATATCCTCTTTGATTTCCTTTTACAGAGTACCATCATTGGGAGATTAGCAGCCTGTGGTTCTCTTTTTTGGTTGGACCTTCTCTGAATTTGGTAGCAGGGAATGCTTGCTTCCAATAATAAGTTTGGGAGTATTGCTTACCTTTCTATTTCATTAAAGAGTTTAAGGTATAGTGGCATTAAGTCCTCTCTACATTTCCTGTAGAATTCACCAGGAAATCCATCAGGACAGGCTTCTCTTTGTTGGTAGGATTTTAATTACCTCTTCAATTTCACTTAGCAAAATTGGATTATTTAGAATTTTTATGTCTTCTTGAGTCAGCATTGGTAATTCATATGCATCTAGGAAAGCTGTCAATTTCTTCTGTGTTTTCCATCTTATTTGAGCACAGGTTCGTCTGCCTGGCAAGTGCAAGGTCCTGAGTTCAATCCCCAGTACCACCAAAAAAAAAAAAAAAAAAAAAAAAAAAAAAAAAAAAAAAAAAAAAACCAAAAAAAAAAACATCGCTTGAGCACAGGTTCTTGAAGTAAGTATTGATGATTGTCTAGATTTCTGCAGTATCTTTTGTGATTCCACCATTTTCATTACTAATTGCATGGACTTGAGTCTTTTCTTTCCTTTTCTTGATAAAGTTGGATAAGGATTTGTCAGTGTTACTTAATCTTTCAAAGAACCAACTTTTCAATTCATTGATTCTTTATATTGTTTTCCTAGTCTCAATTGCACTAATTTCTACTCTTACCTTTATAATTTCCTTCTTCATGTGAGCTTCATGCTTGACTTGTTCTTATTTTTCTAGAAGTTTGAGAGTCACCATTAGGTTGTTCATTTAAGCTCACTCTGTCTTCATGTTATGGGAATTCACTGCCATAAATTTCCCTCATAAGATTGCTTGCCTTGCATCATAAAAGAAATCATCAACAGTAAAGAACCCACAAAGTCAGAAAAACTTCTGCCAGTTGTTCCTCAGACAAAGGACTAATATCTAAAATATATAAAGAACTCAAAAAATCACACCTTCCCAGATTTAAAGACCCAATCCACAAATGAGCATCTGAAATGAATAAATACTTCTCAGACGAAGAAATACAAAGGACATGAAAAAATATTTAACATCACTGAACACTCAAGAGATGCAAATTAAAACATCACTGAGATTCCATCTCACTCTAGAAAGAATGACTATTGTCAAGAAATCAAGCAAAAACAAATGTTGATGGGGATATATGGGAAAAAGGAACCCTTCTCCACTGTTGGTGGGAGTGTAGATTTGTGCAACCACTGTGGAAATCAGTGTGGAGATTCCTTAAAAAACTAGGAGTACAGATTTCGTTTGACTCAGCTATTGCCCTTCTTGATATCTTCTTGATAAAATTAAAAACATCATATCGCAGCCATATATGCACACCCATGATTTTAGTGGCACAGTTTATAAAAGCCAAATCTTGGAAACTGCCCAAATGCAGTTGTGATTTTTTTATGCAATTAAGTACTACTCTTCCATAAAGAAGGATAAACTTGAGACATTTCTAGGTAAATAGATGTACTTTGAGATTATACTCTTAAGGGAAATAAATTGTACACATACGTTCAAATATAGTATAGTTTCTCTGGTGTGAGAAGCTAAAAGTATAAATAAGAACTGAAATAAATATTGTGAAATAGAAAAAAAAATGTCCAAATGGGAAGGGGAACTGGTGGGTTGGAGAAAAAGAAGGAAAAAATGGAAACAAACCTGCTGTAGATAAAGAAGAGATGAAGGGTTGAAGGGAGGGCAGGAGAATGGGAAAAAAAGAATCAAGATATATTATGTACAGGTGCAAATGCCCTATGGTGAATGTGATCATTATGTATATCTAAGATGTACCAATAAAATTAAATAATATAAAAAATATGGATAGAAATCCTAAACAAAATTCTAGTTCCATATAGTCAGAAAGTTTCTAACTACAAAGCTATCTAAAATTGCAAGAAAATGAGCTTCCCGTCACTACAGGTGTTCACAACCAAACCGATGTTAAGAAGACCCAAGCACGTGACTTGTAGCTGTGCACACAGTCTTCCTCATCTGGATTTCTTACATTTCTCAATTCCAGAAAAAGAAGCCCCTATGGAGAGAAAAGAAGAAAAGAAAATTAATGGTGACCAGTCACAAAACAGGATTGGATTTTCGGGGAAAACACCTCATATTTCACTTTGTTGAATCTGAATGCCTTTCAGACACCCTAACAGAAAGGTTCGTGCAGTAATTAGTCCTATTTTCTGGAGTTCATAGGAAAGGTCTCAAGCAGAGACAAAGTTGAATGTATTCGTCGCACACATCAATACTGACCTGTAAAATTCTGTAAACTTAATTTTAATTACACATTTGTTTATCCCAATCTGTTAGAAATACCATTTAGCGCATAATCAGTATAAAATTGTTAATGGGATGACTTCACTTTGTGGCTGTTTGGAGCAAGTCTTCAAATGCTGATGTGTGTTTTATCCCTGAGCACTCCCAGTGCTCAGCAGACACATGTGGGTAGAGGGTACTGTAATGGGCATAGGCATAGATGATGATTACTTTCTTTAAAATAGATAATTATAAAAGGAAGCTTTAGGATTTAGCACTGAGAAAACCCAACAAAGAAGCTAATATAGTGAACAGAGAGAAAAATAATTTAGGAGTAATATTGATACAAGAGTGAAGACAGTGAAGATGTATGTGGCCAGCTATGTTAAATTCTGTCAAAAGTTCAGAAATACAAAAAAAGTCTATGGGATTCACTGATATAAAAAACCCTGGGAACCCTTATAAGGAGACACCATGTGACAGTAGTAGAAAAGCGACCGTTGGAACTCCACTCTTTTCAGTATGAGGGGAGATGTGCTGAGACGCTGTGGTTCCCGTCCACAGGCTTTGGCTGCCCCTTGGATACCCCGTTACAGAAAAAGAGACACAGCAGGAGGCACCTTAGGAAACTCCTGCACACAGCTCAGAAATCAAACAGCTGTACGATATCCTTTTCCTGGGAGTAGAATCTCTTAAAAATGTAAGCTTTCCTCCCACACATCACTCACATTAAAATTAAAAATTAAATTTAAATTATTAGAAATTGTTCAAAGCACAAAATAGATCATTTCATCCTTTAAAAAATTACTGGTTCTGTTTGGGCAGGGATAGGATATTTGGGCATCTTCATGCACACAGCTGTCGACGACGACTCTTCAGGACGAATAGGTAAGCACAGGTGAACGGATGGGTTTGGGGTGCCGTAAGAAAACCTTGTGCATAGAACACATGATCTCAGCACCGTGCAAGATTTTCTCTTGGTTAAAAGGAATGCTGAGCCCACTTACAGGCACAATTATTGAGATACTACATGCATGTTTTACCAAACACTGTGGAGGTGTGGGCAGTTATACTGTCCAATTCCCTCACTTAGGGAGTATATCTGCAAGGGGCTTCGTCATTGCCATCTGTGGAGCAGCCTCCCTCAGCTGGACCTCTGCCCACTGGTAGACAACTCCTTGCAAAAGAAATGGAATAAGAAAGGATGAAATCTTCAGACATAAAATGTCTTGGGCCCAGGTGCAATCTTGATCCTGAAACCTTAGATGATACACAAATCTATGTTCAGGCTGGTAGATTCAAATAAAGAATGCATAAGATTCTTTTCCTTGGCCTATTTGCCTTCAGTTAACATGTGGCAAGTACAGTCCCTGTTTATTTATTTCCCAATCCATCGGGGTGCAAGGAAAGAGTCTGTGGTTCAAGTTCTGCATTATACTGGACAAAACCAGACCTTTTTCTGGGCCTCCGCCACCTCATTTTTTCCAGGTCCACTTAGTCAAGTCCCATCTTGATTCATTTAATGTTCTCAGGTTTGCCTGCTACCCCATAGCCATGCTAGGATTTCTGTTCTCTTGAAAAAGCTATTTTTCCTGCCAGCTCACTCAGAGGACTTATGATGACTGCAGTTGCCATAGGAATGAGTCATCTATCATAAAGGTGGCTGCATGAGATCACAAATATGCGAAGGAGAGCCAGGAAGGGGCGGGGGAGTGATATTCAAAACAGATAGATCTACAGTGAAAGTGGCTGACAGCTTAATGAGAGGGGGATAAAGCTCGTGAATTTTCTATAAGTCTCGTGTGTGTGCACTTCTCCAAGAGACAGATCCACTGCCAAGCGTGTCTCTCCTGTGTCTCCCTTGCCTGCTCCAGACATCCTCCACCAAAATAGAATGTACTATTTAAACTCAAGGCTACAAGCCCCCTCCTCACCAGCCAGCTGGTGGAAGTGCAGGGCCAGGACAGCCTGAGCCCGCACAATACACCCTGGGCTTCTAGGCCAGCTGCTTGTCTACGATCATTCACTTGTCATTTGTAAGCAAAGCTGGAGAAAATTTCAAAATGATTTCTCTCTCTGCCTGGATTGTTTGCTACTTGAATGCACCATTTTTACTTCTGAGGTGGAATATCTTTGTTCTTGGGGTGGAATATTTTTATCATCAGGTAATTAAGCTGCCAATACTTCTGCAGTCACAGTCATTTTGTTCTTTTCTCTCCTTAAAGGAACCTAACAGTATCCAAAGCCCTAAATCTAACCTCAGACTTCGTATTAAAGCTCAGTTTTCAACTCAAGAGCATAAAAATGTGAGTCTAAAACTGAGACCCTCATTCCAGCCATAGATAGCCACTTTGCTAACCCCAACAATGGGTAGAACCGTAATACAAGCCACACACCTGTGTGTGTGGCCAGAGATAGACCCCTGTGTACCAGAACCAAGTATCTCTCAATGACCCCTGAAGCCAAGGGACAAAAGTGAGCTAGACAGGCTGTGTGGGCCATTCCCTCTAGGGAGCCACAAGTCACCTTGTATCCCTTCATAGAGATGGGTCAGAGACAGTTTTGTCATGAGCTACAATACTTTCATTTCAGTTTCCTAGCAACAGGATGCCAATCCAACAGTTGTAATTCAAGGATTCATTGTCTTTGTTATTGAAGAGCTGGCAGCAGGGAGGGGAGGAGGACGTCCCAGCTTGACTAGAACTGATGAGCGGCCTGAGGATGAGGAGACCAAGTCTGCAGAAGAAGACAACAAACTTGCCTTTTCTCCCCTCTGGCTCTTTGAAGCTGGATCCATCTTCCTTTCTCTTCAGCTGCCACCACTGTGCTGGCTCCGTGCTCCTGCATTAATTAACTACTGTCGATGGTTCCAAATCCAAATCATATGGCATGTTTTTGTATCACACGCCGTGCTCGCTACATACTCAAAACATTGGCAGTAGAGCACAAATCAGGAGAGAAACAATAAACCTTTTCAGGCTAAGCCCCTGATACATTGGTTGGGTATTGAAAATGCTGCCATGGCTGTCAGGTGCTCAGGGCGGCGAGACATTATCCTGTGTCTCAGCCCCACTCTTTTTATAGCACCTGCAAATTTATTACATAAGATATTATTTTGTACTCAATCTAATTACTTAGAACTATTTGTAGTCATTTGAAATACACTCCATGTTGATTAAAATAATTAGTGTAGGGCTACTAAATATTTACCTAAGATATGAATCCAGAGGGAATTTGATAAATTTAATTAGCAAGAACTAATTATTGTTATGATAGGAGTTAGGGTTTAATAAATATAATTACAGAGCACAAATGACAGTTTCTTAATTAATAGATACTAGTTGCAAACACAAGAGCCATTATCATATTTTCATGCAGGACATGCTATTCAGTACACCTTCCAGATGTCAGTGGCAGTGGCAATGGCGACTTACCATGAAAGGAGGGAACACTTGTACGGTGCTTATGCTCTCAGGCACAGTCCTGAGGGTCGTCAGCATATTAGCTTGTTGAATTCTTAAAACAATGTTACTATGGTCCACACTTTGCATATGCAGAAATGGAGACACGGGAAGGTCAAGGAACTTGCCCAAGTTTACACAACTAGGAAAAGCCAGAGGTGTGATTTGATCTCACACAGCACTCCCAGCTCTGAACCACTCCCTGCAGTGCCTAATGCAAAATAGAAACAGCAGAAGCAGAAATAGAGAACATGAATGTTCAAAAGAGAAGCAATCAAAATCCTCTCCTCAAAAACAACCCACAAAATCCTCTCCTCCACATTATCCATGCATAATAAACTTTGGTACTTGAATGTATGATTTTCCTGATTTTGGAGACTTTAAAGAAGCTTTGAAAGTGACTGATATTGGCACCATCAACATCATGCAAGACCATTAGATTCAACCAAAGCTTTCTAGAGCATTTCTCCAAGAAGAACTTGACAGGCTTTTGTCATAGACACCTTTGCCCAGCTCCCAGTGTACGTCTCTGCTCACTGTCTTTTCCAGCAAGAATCCAAAATCTTTAGCTGTGACTTCAGGACACTGGGGAGTGCTGAAGTCTCATTTATAGGGGAAATGGGCAATTATAATCAATAATAGGAGCAGATTGCACTAAGAGTAGGTTGCAGAAGGCAGATTGTCTCAGGCCCAGGGCTTTCTATTCAAAGTGGATTGTGGAAGGTCTGGGCTGATGCCAAAGAACAGAGCAAGCCTAGAGACCAGCTCCCTCAGGCTCAGACCTATTTAGGATAAATGGCATTTCTGTTCCTGGTCAATCCTGAGACACAGATTAATCTAAGGGGGCGACTTGGGAGAGAAAAAAAGAAAATGAGAAAAACCAATAAATAGTAAAAACAGGAAGCAGAAAAGACAGGCCTGGATGCACAGTTCTTTTTGTGCCTGTTAAATGAACTCTGATGGGGATGAGGAGAGAGAATTATCCTATTTATATATTGAAAGGAATTTTAAATATGCATAGGCAGGGAGAGAGGGTCCGCAGAGATCAAAATGCAAAACACAGCTTGGTCCATGCATCTCCCCTTCTATCTCTCAGTACCATTAGCAAGTTCCTTGCACCAATTTCTGGGAAGCTTCTTCTAAAACTCAGAGCCAGTCTTCTACTTACTCAGCATTTCTGTTTTAGAAAAGCAATTCTATTTTTAAAAAGGAATGGGCTTTCACTTGCAAAACACCTTGTAAATATATTCACACAGGAACACAGCTCACACATTTACCATGATACACACACAACCTACCAACCCATACACACAACCCTCCACCGCCTTACAGAGGTGCCACAACCTCTTGGCGGTAGGATTCCAGGCAGAGAGGGCAGGTCCGTAACACACATGTGAAAGAAAATCTGCCATCAGGCAGGTAGACAAGAGCACAGATTAGACAGCGGGGGGGGGAGCGGGGGGGTTGTCATCATTCAACTGAACACAATCATTTCAGCAGTAAGTAGGGACAGAAAACTGAATGCACTAGCTCTTGAGTATACTCCATCCGCATTTGAAATGTACCACTCGACCCCACGCCACACCTCACTCCTCTGCCAAATCCCACGCTTGCTATCCCCACCAAGCGTACATCTCCTCTCCGTTAGCAGGAAGACATTGTCCTCACAGGCCTCACTGACAGGTAATTAGATGATAGTGTAACTGCTGCTGGTTTCTCTGACTCTGGGCCAACAGACCCCGCATCCTAAGCCAAAGTCTTGGAAGAAAGAGAAATTACTAAACATAAATAAAACCATATAAATGATCTCACTTTGTCACGAATTCTCAATCTCTCCTTTTTTTCCCTCTCTGAAGTACACACAAAGTCCCTGTACTTTCAAAGGAGACCTCTTAATCTGTAGGACTTGGTCACAAGCAACCGCTTTCCCCCCAAATAAAATATAGTTGGAAAATAACCTGAAAAATTAGAGTCCAAAAGTGCCAGGCACAGTCGGCCCATCCTTGGCCTAGCTGTCGTCACCGTCCTTTGGTTCAGCGGCTACTCTGTAAGTCAGGCAAGGCCAGGATAGGCTGCTTAGAGCTGGCATTTTTGATCTCTAATTTTCAAAGCTGATTAGTTTCCAACTAAGTCTTATTTGGGGAGAAATATGGCATGAGTACGGCTTTGGGAAATTCACCATTCTTTCTCTGGTTATTTATAAAATTTTATAACTTTGTACCTAATAGCCAAAACTTTCAGATTTTTATAATAAAGTTTCATTTTAAAATGATGCAAATATATGAAAAAATGGGAAGAGAGGGGTCAGGATGAATTTTGACAGCCAGTACAATAGTGCACACTGTGTGTTAGATGTTGCTTCTTCAAACAGGAAGAGATCTTGGAGTGATCCAGCTGTGCAGCTTGTCCTCTCTCCCAAGACCTAGGAAAAAGCCCTTTTTCAAAAAGACGCATTCACACTTTGCAGTTTGCTTAGCTAATACACTACCGAGTCAATAAATTACACATCACTTCTTCTAGATACCTGTCCCAGATGCCTCTCATCTCATGTTTGAATGATTGTAGCTTGGAGAGAAAGAGGGGAATGGGGGATAAGAAACATTAATTCCATAGTGGACATGATGGCATAAAATCCAAGAAAGTTCAAGGTGATGACATCTATGATGATTCAGATTTCCGGAATTTGTAGCACCAGTTTGGGTCTACAGAAAACTACCCACACGCAGCCCTGAATTAATCCCCTCCTGTCAACTGTGGCATCTTTCTTCTTGGTGCCTGGACATTGGAGACAGAAGACAGAGTAGGGAAGGTGCAGGAAGCCCCAAATGTGTGAACCATCGTAAAAGCTCCAGTGTGAAGTGGGAAGATGGTCCCAAGGCACGAGGGAGATGCCACATTTCGAAGAAATAGATTTGTTCAGGGCTCTATGTGGATACTTGCTGGTAGACGCGGGTTTGTGATACCTGGACTCTAGGAGCCATCAGAACTCTAATTACCTTAACGCACTATTTCTCCCTGAGAACCAGGGAAATATTTAAATTAATATTAGCTTTCAGAGCCAATCAAAGACCAGGGGAAAACCTGAAAATGGTATCCATCATTGAAAAACACTTTTTAAAATGCAGCTATCTTGTAAACAACCAAGAAGAAAATTTCACCACGCTGTCAACATTCACAGCCCAGGCCTGAACGCAGGCCTGGAAAGACATATTCCAAAGAGGCCTCCCTCAGAGCTAAAAATCCCCACCAACGGTGCGGCCCCTGAATTATCTCCTACATCCAGGGTGGTGCCCTGCCCAGACACCTGTCCCCTTGCACACCAGGAGATGCCTGTATTCCTTTAGGGTTGGAGTTCGAAGAAAGGCAGAGAGCCCAGAGCTGAGATCTCCATTTAGGCCTGATGGTTGCTAACAACAGTGGACTGGAAGAAGGACCAGACTTGTAAACAAGAACTGCCACCTTTCTTGGTGTCTTTATATCTACCTTGTTCATCTTTCTAGTAGCCTGCTATGAAATGACTTAGGCCAGAGTCGTGATGCTAAGGCAACTTATCTCCAGTGATTGTAGTTTGGTACATAAGTGAATCAATCAATCAACAAAACCACACCTCCTCTGAATTGAGGGAGTTCCTGTATATCAGAAGCCCCCGTGTCTTTCTATTTTTAAAAACATTTGTGAAGCCCCATACATATCTGCCTCTGAGGTCAGTGCCGGACAGTGCTCTCCGAACCCAGGTAACCTTTTCTGTGCCTTCAGCTTGGCCATGGCTTTCCAAGACCCTCATTTCCACAGGAGAGACTCAGGGCCACCTCTTACAATGGCTGGCAGTGGACTGACACCACTCATGCATGAATGCCATGCAGGTTAACAAACTCTTAGATGCTACCTCACCTCCCCTACCCTTACCTCATACCCAGGAGTTATATACTGGTGGATAGCAGCCTTGACCCACCACACATAAGGCCCTGCTCTGGCTCACAGCCTCATCATTTCTTACCAGAATATGTAATTCGTTTGTCCTCAGTTTATTCTCCTTCTAATCCTTTTCCCTTACAGAAAGCAAAGTGTGCTTTCAAGAAGGCATGTTTGACTTGATCATTCTACCCTTAAAAATCCTTTGGCCCCACTCTTGGCTTCGTACACTTACAGGACCAATTCCACACTTCATCCCATAGCTCCCCGGGCTGCCCATGGCTGAGTTATGCCCCCTTCACCAGACACAGCCCCTGTGCAAGATTAGACATTGTGTAGATGTGTGTGGCTCCTAAACTTTGTGTTTAAATCTTAACCTCTAACTTTAGGGTTAGAAAGTAAGGCCTTTGAGAAGTAATTAAGTCATGAGGATTTATGCCCTTATAAGGGAGAGCCAGCTTTCTATCCCCCCCCCCACTGGAGAAGACACAGGAACAAGACTACAGTTGGCTACCCAGGTGAGGGCCCTCGCTAGACCCAGTCCTGCTGGTAGCCTGAGGTGAGACTCGCAGCCTTCAGAGCGTGAGGAATATACTTCTACTGTTTACAAGCCCTCTCATCAGTTATACGTTGTTATGGCAACCCCATTGACTAACACAGGACTGGATCATTCAGAAGATGCTATCATTTGGCCTATTTCAACAGGAAGAGTGTTCATTAGTGAGGAACATTTCAAGAAAGTCAGGGGAGCCTTGATTCTCGTAGCAGCAGGCCTCCAGGTCTTACAGAAGTCACAAAAAGGAAAAGAGATGGATCTAAGATTACGTACAAGTAGGCGATCCCTGTGGTTATCTTTTCCTGGAGCACAGAAAGGAGGAGGACCTCTTAACAGCCAGTTCCTGGGTTCATGGGGCACCAGGTATCATTTTTGCCACACCTGGCATGTCATTCTCTGTTGCTTTTCAGCCAACAAACACTTGACCCGCACTCATGTTCACACTCCAAAGACAGGGCTCAGCCCACTCTCTAGGAACGGGAAGTCTTTCTCTGCCTTCTGCACGTGACCAGGCTTCCAAGGCTCAGCTCAAGTTTCAGTCACCTTCCCCAAAAAGCCTTCATCAAGACATGTTTAGCCCCGTTGTTGTAAAGATTAAACAGGGTGATCGCAAATAAAGTCCTTCACATGACTACCTGGCCGCTGATAAGGACTACTAACTTATAAATGTCTTTTCTGGCTGCGTCTTGCAGATATAGCTGCTTCCATGCATGATGTAGAAGAGATCTATCTCCATTTGAGACACCAGGACTCAGTTTCTGCCATTTGTATCTCCTCCTCATGCTGTTTATTCATCCTTTTAATAAACATTCATTACTCCTCACCAGGGCTGCAATGGTGAATAAGACGGCCCTGCTGCCAACATTGTGGAGATCACAGCCCAGGGAGCTCTTGTGTGAGTAAATAAACAAGAGCCCTGCACGAGGGGGAGATGTGCACCAACAGGGCAGGTGCGAGCCCTCTGGAAATGTTAAGTAGACCTCTGACCTCCACCTGGGCAGCAGTGCAGCCAGGTCTCTAGGAAGAAGATGTCTAAACTTAAATAAGAGAAGGGCTATTAGAACAATAATTTATAAAACTCCTAAGAGTTGAAAGGGAAGGAAGGAAAGAGAGGGGCAAATGTCTCACTTTGGGCAAAAGAATTTTTTTGTATACTCAATTCAGGTGTAAGCACACACATGAGCGCACACACAGCACTGCACTCTCAGACACCCTCTGCATGGTTTATCTGTGTTCTGCCTAGAAGCATCAAAATGTGAAGAATAAACCTTTTATCCTACTTTTTGGATGAATCATCTGTGTCTGAATGTTTTGTTTCAGTGATGATAGGAATCTAAGTCATTAACCTTGCTAAGCACCCTTTTAATTTTTTTTCCTTAGAAGGTAAGTGGGACTAAGACTTTACTCAATGCATGAGCTTGGAAGAGAATAAGGAGGTCATACGATAAGCACTCAATAAACATTTCCTACTTTTGCTCCTGAGCCAAACCTTTTAGACAGTGAGTATAAAGAATTGTGTGAGTATACATAGAAATATTAGCTACTGTTATAAAGAAACCAATGTTTCCTAAATACTGTTCCAAGTTCCAGGCATGCAGACAAATTTGCATCTCAGAAGGGGGTTGCTGTTGGTGAATGTGGGTGTGAACTTCAGCCAAAGAATGGAACACAAGAAGCCTCTCTTAAAGACCTAAATTTATTAACCCCAGCCATCTTCTATATGAAGAGACTGCTAGCTCACTGTTAGGGGTGAGTGCATATTTAGGCCAAGGATGGACCACTTTGTGAGAAAAGCCACAAGCACCAGAAGTTGTCTGCTCCCAAGATCCGGTTTTCAGCTCATGAAGTCCCCAAGCTTAGCCATCAGAGCTCCACACATACTCTGCCCCGCAGACGGCTACTACCACCCTCTAGAGGCACAGCCAGTCCAGAAGGTGCCTGACCACGAGGTTCAGGTCAGTTCCCTATAGCAAACCTACTGCAGAAAGCCATTCCCCAGGGAAGGATGCCCAGGGAATTTCTAAGGTGCTTTAAGGGGTGGTGAGAACATGCACACGCACACACACATGCACACACACACGCACACGCACACACTTACAGTGTGATGACAGGAAAGACCCTTGGGATGCAAGAGCAGCTTTATATTTTGCAGGGTCTCAAAAAAATGAGATGAGGGACTCCTTGTTCAAACAATTAACAGCGATTTATTTCATGAGGGCAGCAGAAGAACATGAAACCCAGACTAGGATTCCGCTGACCACTGGGTCTCGTTAGTGTGCAGAGACTGAACCCAGACCCAAGAATCCAGTCCTGCTTAGAGGAAATATCATTAAAAAACTCTTCTTTTACAGATGAGAAAACTAACACCCAGAAACAGAAGCCGTACTCTTGTTCTAGTCCAGTGTCATTTCAGGGCTAGGAGGCCTCCATGCTGATGTTCCTTAACTGAGACCTATATTTGGCCAATGGCACAACTCCTGGAAAGACACTTCTTTCTCCCTAATTTTCCCCATCTGTAAAATTAGGGTAACAGTAATGCAGATGTCAGGGGTTGTTTTTTAGAAATAAATGAGATGAATTTAGGAGACTGCATGACAGAATGGCTCTCAGTGAATGGTCTCAACTTGAAAGATTGGTAATAGCAGTAAAAAGCTTTGCAGTAATTCAGTAAATACCCCCACTTGTGCCCTTGTGTGTAACCTTTACTTTTAGATATGAGCAGAGAAAGACAACTTTTATAGGCCTCCTCTGTCAACACTAACTGTGACCTACTTCGGTATGTAGGTGTCTTGGTTACTTTTCTCTCATTCCTGAGACAAAATAACCAACATCCAAAATAAAGGCAGGAAAGGTTTATTTAGCTTACAGTTTGTGGAGATTTCAGCCCATACTTGGCTGGCTCAGAGGCAGAGTGCAACATGGCAGAGGGCGAATGTTCATGGCTGCAGAACACAGCAAAAACTACCAGCCAAGGAAGGAATGGCTGCAAGCAGCCTCTTTCCTTCCCTTACACTGTTAACAGGCTACCCCCACCCAGGGAGCAGGTAGTACTCACACAATCTCCATGCCCTCCTCTTCGACAGGCTCAGGATGTGTACAAAGTAAGCACCCTGGCTTCCTGCTGAGTCACTCAGCCAAACCTCCAGACTCCCAAAGTTGACACAATGTATCAACCATAACAGTAAGAAATTAGGGTTAGAGTAGGTCCACCATGCCCAGATGAATCTAAAACTGTGCAAAAGCTGATTCTAGCAGCCCTGTTTCCAGGACTCTACCACTGAGTCCTATCAAAAACCAGATTAAACTGCAGAATCCAGGGTCTCTCAACCTTACCTTCTGGTAAGTGGAAGGCTTACCAGAAATTCAGAATTCTAGACCACCAACCTAGATCTACCAAATTAGAATATCCCAGGGTAGGATCCAAGAATCCACTGATTGCAGAAAAATGGCTGAAAACCATGGCCCAGGACTACCTGCACCCACACTGCCTACACCACAGGCTCCTTGGCAATGGCTCCCCTTGGGCTGAGCCTTCCCTGCAGCATTCTCACATGGTCAGGGCACACAGCAAGCACCAGTTAAAGCATGTTCGTTGGTTGTCTGAAGGTTCGCTGCACATGTCTCATATCCAGCACACAATAAAGGCTGACTACTGTGCCAGCTGATGAGGCCACTCCATCTAGGGCTTGTCCAGGACTCTGTCTAGGGTCCCAAGGAGCTCAGAGAGGTTGTGCATGTGTCTTGGACAGGGTCTTTCTGGCTTAAAGCCTCTAGCTGTGGGACAGCTCTTCAAATGCTGGTTGGTATTTCCTCACATTTCACAGTTTACCAAAGTATTTGAGTCACATAAAAAAGCTGAGGGACTTTCTGAGCTTCACTTCAAAAATGTCTCCTACCAGACTCATAGGTTCATAAATTGCTTTAGTAGGGTAAGTCGTTCAGGTGGTTCTTTATACCAACTCTAATCATCAAATAAATATTCTTCTCTAGCCATGGGAGCTTACCGGATACTTCTTTCCCTTCCTCTGGTCATCTTGAGATTGGTTGGGGGGTAATTTATTATGCTGCATTACATCCTTCCCTTCTCAACATCCAAACATCCCTTCTTTCAAACACCATTCAGTTGGTACCTTTTTAGAAAATTGTTGGAAATTAATTAGAGCTGACTCTGATCACTCTTCCTGGCTGGAGTCACTAATGGTGCCACAGTCAGGACACTGTGCTATCTCTATAAGGACAGAAAATGGGGAGTATTTCTCAGCAACCAATGAAGAAAAGGTTAACTAGAGTCTGAGAGCAGGAAGCTACTGGTCCTCCCTAAGCCTACATCAGGGAAGCCTTAAGAGTTGAGACCAATTCAGTAAATCTTTCTGGGAGAGATCCAGCCTGTTCCCACTACCCACCTCCAACAAGGCCCCAAGCTCAGACACGCTCCCCCAAACGCATGCTTTGCGTCCATTAGCACCAACCCTTCCCTGCCAGCCTGGGAGGTGGCCATGGTGAATATTTATGACAATGTGTGCAGTATGAGAGCAGAAAAACCTAAATTCACCTCTTTAACATCCTTATTTTTCACTATTTTGGTTCACAGTACTTATCAGGTCTTTTGTTTTTGTCTGTTTGTTTTATAACAATGTGAGCTTCATGAAAGGAAGAGTTGTGATTTGTTCACATAGTAAGCATTATAAGTTATACAGGTGTTTAAAATATGGTTTCTAAATGAAAGAATGGAAGAATGGGTTCACTTAGTCCAATCTTGGTAACATACCCTGACTGTGGTGCTGTGCACCCCTAGAATACTTGAGACCATGTATTTTATAAGAACAGAAATTGATTATGGTTCTGGAGGTTGGGAAGTCTAAGATCAAAAGGTGGGGCAAGCTGTGTCTTGTGGGTACCAGTTTCTCATAGTTGGCACCTTCTATGTGTCCTCACAGGACAAAGCGGTGCACAGACCCCTCCAATGTTGATACCTTAATGTTAATGCCACTATCATTTGTGAAAGATGTCACTACACGTCAACTTGGGAATCAAGACTAAGAGGGGGGTGTGCATATAAACATTCAGACCATAGCAGTTAGCAGTTAAGTCGCTAATTCAGGAAAAGACCTTCCTGTTCTGGGGAAACAGAGTGTCCCTCTAGGCTGGAAGACAATGCTGGTTTTGACACTGACCATGTGATATCGAGTAGCCCAGGAGCTCCTGAAAGACTATATTTTATTCATTTTGACACACTGGGCTCTATCACACAGGAAGTTCTCATGAAACATTTGCTGAGTAAATGTCTGAGTAGATCTATCAGCAGCTATTCCAGGTGGGAGGAAGGGAATGAGCAAGCCTCCTGCTGCAGAGGGATGAGGTGTCGGTGTTTGCTCATGGCTGCTAACTTAGATTTTGGGTAATTCAAGGGCATGGTGATAGATGCACCTCAAATCCCTGGACTAGGTAAAATGCTTTGTTAGAAACCATGCCCTCCAGCCAGAAAGCAGCTTTGCCACCACATTTAAGTCATAAAGGCATTCAGCACCTTTGTTTTCTCAGTAGCTTGATGAAAGATGAGTCTTTGCGCCTTTCTCCCTCTCGCTGGCGGTTTCCCTGCAGATTCTGCTAAAGGGGGAAAGAAAGCAATGAGACAGTGAGATTCTGGGGTACACGCATAAACCCCAGGCAAATAAGAAATACTGTGAAATTATCAAGTCAGGGATCCTTGGACATGGCATCCATCCTTCCTCCTGCTCCCTCCACCTCACAGACTTTCCAGAAGAAACAGACTCCTCTGCTTTCTAACAATAATATAAACCAGAGGCATCTGCTTTCATCTCTGTCAGCTGAAAGGCCTTTTAAGCTCCCCACTGTTTGTTTTGGTTTATTACCGAAAGGCTAAAACCGTAAAAAAAAAATCATTGTTGTGGGTATTTTCCAGTTGAGATGAAATATTTAACAAGGGTGAGGTGGGGAGGAGGAAGTTTGCTGAAAATACTATTTTTTAAAGGTCAAAAAATGCATAAACCTATTGCTTTAATATTGTTTGTTCCCATGAGACACAAAGTGTTCGGAGCTCCCTCCTCCAGATTGTGGGGTACAAATGCACTCACATTCATGCCCACCCTAAACCCCAGCTGTGAGCCTCTTACAGCCTCACCCAGAATCTTCTGTGGCTCCACCCAGCCTTGAAAATAAGATAAAACAAGATTCTCCTCAGCCCAGCAGGAAAACCCTAACATAATCCAGCTCGACCTAGCAGTACATCCTCACTGCCCACAGGGACCTCACACCACCCGCCACATCTGCCTGTTAACACGATGCATTCTTGCAGAAATTCCCAGTGTATACTTTCATCTCTCTGTCACAGAAGCGTCCTGGTCTTGCTGTTTCAAATAACCTCGCCGCCTCTTGCTTCCCATCCATGATGACACATGGATTCTACCCGTGCTTTCCCAGTCAGTGTAATTTCACCTCCTTCAAGCTCTTTCCCCACGCTCCCCGCTCAGGGCCCTCTTAAGGACAGGTGGCTACAGTGTGCATCTGTTCAAAGCGAACCACCCTGTCCAGAGTATGGGTTTCTTAAAAGGAGAGGCTATGGCCTGTGTAACTGTATCCCCTACCACATGCAGTGCCACTAAGTAGCATATACTGTTTTTTCATAACTGAATTAATGAAGCTGCAAAGAGCCTTTCCCTCTCTGCAGTATGTACTCCTCTATTTGTTCAAACATTAAATCCTCAGAACATGCCAGAGCACTCTGCATAATGGATGCATCTTCTGGTTGGATTATAATTAAAATAAGATTTTTTTTCAGTAATAATGCAGTTACCTCAATTGGCAGAAAGGAGATGGCAGATGTAATGGATAGTTGATGAACAGGCTAAATGCAGTCATAATGTATTTCCTATCTCAGAAAAGGAGCTTTAGACAAATATCCCAAGAAGCTGCTGTTGAATGTCAATCCAAGGGTAGCTGGGCTGTGTAGTACAAGCAAGTGGGAAGCCCACAGGGGCAGGTGGAGCAGAGAGTCACAGAGCATGAAGGTCAGGGAATAGAAAGAAGATATAGGGCCGCAATATGGCCCTGGACTGGGTCCTAAGCAGTCGCAGGCAGAAGCTGCTCTGCACACATTCTAAAACAACCTGCTCCACTGCAGTGGCCACTGCCCACATGTGGTTATCCAACTTTGGAAATGTGAACAGCGTAGACCAAGATGAGTTATAAACTGTGCAGTGAAATACACTCTGGGATTTGAAAAATTTAGTATAAAGAAGAACGTACCTTGTTAATGGCATATGTTGACTGCGTTTTAAAATTATGAAACGTTAGCTATATTAGGTTAAATATACTGATTTAACCTATACTATATTATAATTAATACTGTATTAATATTAATTCCAGGATTTTTACTTTGTATGCAGCCACTAGAAAATTTAACATTGCACATGAGGTAGGCATTTTTGACCTGCATTATACTTCTGTTGGCCCATGCTGATCTCGTTTACGTTTTTTAGACTAAGGAGGGTGGCTGTTTTCTTACCTGAAGAGAGGTAAGGAGCATCCTTCATACCATAAGAAAAGCAAGTGCTAGATCCAGCCAGCTTCATGGTATTAGAAGAACTGTTTTATGGCCAGATGTTTGTCAGTTTCACAGATCTCAGGGACCCGGAGCTGCCAAGGGCCTACAGGTAATAAATAACCAGTGAGATTGTTAGCATAGCTTTAGGATCACCAGCCATCCTGTGTCCCACACAAGGAAAGTTCTAAGAAGTATTTGTCATATTTGGATATAGAAACAATTTTGTTTTTTAAAAAAAGCTCCTTTGAGAATGACCTGTTAAACTTTCACTTATTTTTTTCTGTCATTACAAGTTTCATTCATATTAATGATTTACTTAACTCAGTATTCCTACATGGCTGCTTAGTATGGATTAATTGATTTGCTATTGCTTTTGAGGATCATTTCCTATGGACACTTAGACCTAATTTCTCACAATAACAAAAAAAGGCTTAACATGAATATGTAACTAAAGAAGTCTTCTGAAATTAAAAAAAAAAAAATTACCACCTGTCTTAGTTACATTTTCTCATTGATAAAACAAAATACACGACACCCAAAGTTAAAGGAGGAAAAGTTTATTTAGCTCACAGTTTGTAGAGGTTTCAGTCCAAAGTTGACCAGTTCAAAGGCAGGGTGGCACGGCAGAGGGTCATCACAGAGAAGAGTCCATAGCAAAGCAGCGAGCACTGATGCACAACACGTGACAATAACAGCTTCTTTCTGCCCTTTTATATTCACCTACATATGACTGCATGAGGTTTGGAAGAATATCCAGATATAAGCCATACAATTTCCCTCGTAGTCCCTGCCAAAAACTCATGCACATCACTTTATGCAGAAGTAATTTAGTCCATCTCCAAGAGTTGCCAAAAGCCTAAGAATTTCAGCACTGCTAGAAAGTTGAAGTTCAAGGTCTCCCCTGAGAGGTAAGGAAAACTCTTAGCTACAAGGCCCTGTATAAAAGAAGAGAGAGTTAAACACTTCCAACATTCAGTGGTACAAGGTAGACATTTCTATTTCAAGTGTTACAAACAGAGGGATAGCAAGGAATGAGATGAAAGCAAGTCCAAAACCCAGAGGACAAACATTAAGCCCCATAGTTCCACTTCCATCACCCCTGGAAACCAGTGGCAAGTTGTGAACTCCAAAGGATTTGGGTGACTCCGTCCTTACAGCACTGCTGTTAGTATTAGCTCTTAAGGCTTCTCTCTTGGGCCAGCTATGTTCCCTCCTTGCAGTTTTCCTCCGACAATCCATATTCTTGGCTTCTCCAAACTCCTGGGTCTTCACTGTACCTTCAGCTTCACACACAGCCCTCTCAGAAGCACAGTCAAGTCAGAAGCACACTGCCTGGCCTCCTAGGCCTCCAGAAATCTAGATGGAAGCCTACCTGACTCCACAACCCTTGCATTCTGTACACACCTACAATCAGTACAATGTGTATGATGCCAGGGTCTGGTGCCAGCTGGAGCAATAGAAGGCTTTCTTCTCTCTTGGCTGCATAGGTTGAGTGCTTGGATTTCTGCACACTCTGAACCTGACCCCAAGGAACAATTCCCTAGGCTACCACCATTAAATAACATGGCTCTCTGGGGCTGTCTTCTAAAAGTCTTTCATCTTAGCAATTTTGAGACTGCAAAGGGTGGGGTTCTGCCACTTATTGTGATATTTCAGATTATCTTTTCTATTGTCCACTCCTGAAACACTTGGCTTTTTCTTGCTAGTCTTTTCAGTGACCAATTTCTCTTTTATTCCCAGACTTCAACACTACTGGAGCTTCCTTTCTGGCCAAACCCAAACCTTTTTAAAATCATGCGGCTGGACTCTTTGCTCCTGATTCTCAATATACATCTGTCTAAAAGCCCCTAAAAGCAGCCATGCCAAGGCTTCAACATTAGCCTGTCTTGAAATTTCTTGTGCTACTTTAATTAATCCACTGCTCTTAATCTCAGTCTCAGGAAGTCTCTGGACATAAGCAAAATGTAGACAAACGTTCTGCCAAGACAACACATACATTCTGGAGTCTAACAGCCAATGCAGTCCTTTTTCTCAGCTGAAACTTCCTGAGCCTGATCTTTACCAGCATCATTTCTATTAGCATTCCGGTCTTCTGAGCTCTGACTAGAAACTCCCATCATGTACAGCACAAAGCATTCCAAGGCTGCTTTTTCAGCCAGTATCTCTGAACTTTCCCACAGCTAGTCCCAAAAGCTCTTGAACCACATGGTCAGGTGCAGTAACATCCACAACCCCACTCCCAGTACAAAATTCTGTCTCAGTTATTTTTCTCATTGCTGAGACAAAATATCTGACACCCAAAATTAAAGGAGGAAATTTGTATGTAGCTCACAGTTTGTAGGGGTTTCAGTCCATAGTTGGTCAACTCCAAGGCAGGGTAATATGACAGACAGGCATCACAGAGGAGAAAGAGTCCAGGGCAAAGCAGCAAGCAACAATACACAACAAGTGACAAGTGGCAGTAACAGTTTCTTTCTGTCCTTTTATAGCCCTATAATGGCAGGTATCACTAACATCCAGAACTATGCCAAATCAATCATTGGACTAATTTAGTTAATCACACAGCCTTAATCCCAGTATCACAGGCTGTAAATCCAGCCACCTCTGGAAAAGCCCAGTGACTGGATGAGGCTTTGGGAGGACATCTAGACACAAGCCATAACACCATCCCTTCCTTTTTTCAAATTGAGCAACTGAGTTTTAAAATAGAAATCAGTCATGACCAATGAAACTTGCTAGGCAGATTAGGGGCAGGAGTGTGAATGCGAGTCAGGATAATAGGGATTTACCTAGTATCAACAGAAATCTTCTTGCTATAATTGACTAACTCCCTAGTATATGTAGTGTTTATCCAAAATCTTTACTTCAGCAAAAATCTTGTGTATTAGTTATCTATTGTTGTGTAACAAAGTACTCTATAATTTAGCAGCTTAAAACAACACACATTTCCTATCTCATAGTGTCACCTAGGTCTGGACATTGCTTAGTTAGATCAGATTCTTGCTCAAAGCTCAGTTAAAGTCAGCCTACCATGTGCTTGCAAGCATACACACGTGGTAAATGCTTTGATGCCAACAAGTACACATGTGTGTGTAGTCACTTGTGATGATGAGACAAAGTTTTACAAAAATTGCTATTCCTTTTTTTAATCAGTTGCACAAGTGACTCATCTTGAATTTGTATCTGCTCACTGCTTTCCACCTTCTGCTGCTGCTCTGTGTGTGCACAGGCCTTTAATAACAGAATAAATTTGTCTCACAAAGGGCTAAGTCAGCAGCTTATGTAGAATCAGCCTCCCTGTATCACATGTGAGTTCTACCAAAAAATGGCTTGTAATGCAATTCTTTGTGAGTTTTCACTTGTAATTGTACTAACAGTTTAAAAGCCAAGGAGAGATCAGCCCCTTGCACAGAAGAGTGGCAATGGCTTCACAAAACCAGGCCATCAATCTCCCAACAAGCAGGTGTCTACCTTTTTGCCAACCAATTCAGTCCACCCCAGAGACTACCTGAAAAGCAAATGGACTAAACGTGAAGGTGCAGCTTTCGAAATAACAAGGAAAAGAGTCTTTTAGAGAATGTGTGCTTCATTTTTCTTATGCTTTTCCATTTTGTTAAGACTCATGAAATCCACCATCTCTGCCAGCAGGACTATGGTAGAGACCTGAGAATTTGAGGGGGAAAAGTAGTCAGTGGCTACAGTGCCATCAGAGGCAGACAGCCTGCAGACTAGCACCTCCCAAGGGAGGAGGAACCCCTGTGCCTTCCTCTCAATCCACATCCCCATGCTGACCTCCCAATCAAAGACAACTCCAGTCAACATGTCCATGCTTTTGCCAAATGCTATAACACCATCATCCATCACATACTAATTTTACTACAAAACTCTTTTCTATCTTTATTATTTCTAAGACTTCCCCATTATTTCACTGCTGTCTTACTTTTCTCATTGCTGAGACAAAATACCCAATACCCAAATTTAAAGGAAGAAAAAATATCTCTCACATTTTGTAGAGATTTCGGTCCATAATCACCCGGCTCCAAGTCAGAGTGGCATGGCAGAGGGCCATCACAGAGGAGAAAGAGTTCATGGTGAGCAAAAGGTAGCAGAGCAAGCAAGTAGCAAAGAACCAGGTCCACGCAACATTAGCAGCTTCTTTCTGCTCCTTTTATATTCTATTTAGGCTACCAGACTTAGAGTGGGTGCCAAATCAATCAATGGACTGATATAGTAATCACACACCCTTAATCCCAGCATCCCACAGTCTAGATTCAGCCACTTCTTAAAAAGTCTTCCCTATGACCACACGAGTCTTTAGGAGGTCATCTAGACACAAGCCATAGTACCTGCCTGACAAGATAGTGGTTCTGAATGTCATGGAAAAACTTTTATGTGTGGCTCAATCACCAAACCCTGATGTTCCCAAGACCAGTGTATCTGTTTGATCACCATATTAATTACCACAAACCTTTGTGTTTTTAAATTCATACATCTATTTCTCCACAGACTTGCTTTATCTTTTCAGAAAATAATCTTTTGGTTTTAAGTGAGTCAGAGAATAGAACCCAGAGCTTCATGCCTGGTAGGCAAGCACTATATACCCTCAATCTTATCCCCAGACCATCAGAGCTACTGCTTTGACCATTGTTTACACACTTGGTTGATCAGTGTGCCTGGAAATATTTCCTATATGAAAAACAAGGCACACGCACACATACCCTCTTCTAACATCTGTCTCTTACCCATCAGGAGTTTGAAAAAATACCTTTAAAAAGATATCTATGAAAAATGAACTAAAACCTCTGATTAAAGCTTCAAGGTCTCCTCATGAGTGGAGTGAATAATCTTTATTTTTATTACTGAATTTAGGTAGATCCTTGCTTACAATGTTATAACTGTATTTTAAATAGCTACAAAATATGGTGCACCCTGGATAAATGTAGCTTCAATTTACCCCTTAATGTTTAATTATGTATGCCAGAGGTGGAGTGTGTGTCTATCTGTCTGTTGTGTTGTACTGTATTGTGCTTTCCCAACGTGCCACCCACTCCATCATGCAGAATAGAAATATTGAAGATATCATTGACTCATCATTCCTCTGTACCCCACATGTATGATCAATCACAAAGTCCTTATGATTGCACTTAAACTATTTCTCAAGTCTTATCTTACTTACTTTTCTCTCGTTGCTGAGACAAAATACCTGACACCCAAAGTTAAAGGGGAAAAGGTTTACTTAGCTCACAGTCTGTAGAGGTTTCAGTCCATAACTGGCTGGGTCCAAGGCAGGGTGGCACATGGCAGAGGGGCAGCCATTCATGGTGGTGGAAGACACCAAAAGCAACAATAGGGAAAGACTGAAACAAGCCCCTTTCTGCCCCTTTTATCTAGAGTTCTGGGACTAGGGTGGGGCCAATCCAATTGGTGGACTGATCCAGCAATCACCCACCCTTAATACCAGCACCTATAAACTCAGCATTGAACCATGTATCAGTTATACACTCTAGCTGCAGCTACCTTTGAAAAATCCCACCTAAAAGTGCATAAGGCTTTGAGGGGACAGCTAGATGCACACCATAGCAGGTTTGCCTCCCATTATGTATCCCACTGGCTATGCCTACGTGGATTACTTTTCTGAGGTAGCTGTGATCGTTCATTCCATGGACCAGCTTGGCTGGGCCATGGGTTTCCCAGGTACTTGGTCAGACATTATTTTAAAGAATGTCTGTAAGGAATTTTTTGGATGAGATTAGCACTTTAATTGATAGACTGAGTAAAGCCGATTACCCTCCACGAGGTGGAGCTCGTTCAGTGGAAACACTCACTCTGCCATAAGGAAGAGGAAGACTTCCTTCTTGGCTGTTCCACAGAGGCATCAGCCTTCTCTTGCCTTTGGACTTAAACATAAACAGCAGCTCTTCTGGGTCTCAGGCTGCCAGCCTTATATGTACATATGCATGTGTATGTGTGTGCACATAAACATATTACCTGTTTGTTCTGTTTCTCTGGAGAAACCTATAGCTACCATAACAAAATACCACAGATTAGGCATCTTAACAGAAAATCATTTTCTCAGAGCTCTGGAGACTGAAAGTCCAAGTTCTAGGTGTCAGTAGGTTTGGTTTCTTCTAGTGCCTCTGTCCTCAAACTCTTGAGGGGCCAACTTCTTTACCACTTGCCTAAAACTGTATGTGAAGCCATCCTGGATAACTCTTTGCAAAGAGTATTCAACTTTTTGTTCAACTCAGAGGCTTTTTAAAATAATATCTTTTGGGGCTGGGGATATAGCTCAGTGGAATAAGCACTTGCCTAGCAAGCACAGGGTCCTGAGTTCGATCCCTGGTACCACAAAAAATAAAATAAAATAAAATAAAATAAATAATAAAATAAAATAAAATAATATCTTTTGAGGTCTTCAGTCTCCCTGAAGGCATATCTTCCTACAATTGCTGAATAATTTCAGTACGTTCAAGTCTTGTAAGCAGAATGTAAATATACTTCCTCTATTGCTTTTGGCCCACATAACAAATTATATTAACTAGTTAATTCATCAAATATTGATCGGTTCCAGCTTTAGGTCCAACCAAACCGATCATTTTATTTTGGAAGCTAGGAGATACATGTAATATGACATAAAAGAAATTCATACCCCCAAAATTTGTACCCCTTCCTTGGCCTTCTTCCAAAGGTGGCCAACAAGAGGTAAATCATCAACATCTATTGCTAAGGAATTTTTAGAAGCAATGGTTTCAACGAAGTTGAAATGCACTGTCTAACAGAATAAAAACATTTTTTTTAGTATCATGCAAGAAAACAGTAACAAGCCAAGCATGGTGGTGCACAATGTAATCCTAGCATTCTTGAGGCTGAGACAGGAGAATCACAGTTGATCCTTAGCAAGACCCTATTTCAAAATGAAAAAGAAAGAAAGAACTGGAAATGAAGCTTGGTAAAAATACAACAGAGATATAGGGAAGGAAGGAAGAAAGGAAGGGAGAGAGGGAGGGAGGGTAGGAGGGAGAGAGAAAGAATGAAAGAAAGAAAGAAAAAAGGAAGGAAGGAAGGAAGGAAGGAAGAAAGAAAGAAAGAAAGAAAGAAAGAAAGAAAGAAAGAAAAGAAAGAAAGAGAAACCAACATCTGCATTCCAAGAAAATGCAGATTCTAGAAATGCAGATTCTAGAAAATGCACACCACCTATCTGGACAGTAATCACAAAAACTTGATGTATGTAGATTTATATGCTACCACAGCCATATTCTAAAATAAAGTAATATCAATCTGAAAGAATCAATCCTAAGAACTGATGACCCTCTGTGCATATGGTTATATGAGGAGGCCTGCTGTACTTGGGGAGTACCCATTAGCTAAAGTCTACACTTTGGAGCTTCCGGTATCGTTTCAACACCTGATGTTAAATTAGGGAGTTAAATGTCATCAGTCAATTTCTCTTTCCCTGTCAAATCCATACACCACAATATCACCATTGTTAATTATCTGCACAAGCTGCTCTTATGGAGAAATAATAGTATTAAAAGGAAAACAACAATGTCTCCCTTGGATTTCCAATTTTAATGATTTTTATGGTACTAATGTCAGGTGAGCAACATTTCACCAAAAAGAAACTGTCTTTTCTAGGTCTTAACTAATTGAGAGCAAGCACAGGGAAAGGACTCAAGGGAGAGAAATGTATGAAGAAGTTTGAAGATGTGCACCTAGTTAGCTGAACATTGCCCATATAAAGTTCCAGGGAGAACCAATGAAGTCATGCTAGGAAAGGTCTTACTAATACTTCCCAAGCTGTCAGCATAGAGATTGTAACTACCATGTACAGAAAAAGTATGCAGACATGATGTATTAATTTCCAGATGAATGACCAGACCACATTGCTCAGTGTTCTAATATGTGAGGCAATTGTTGCCATAGCATCTTTGGAGTGATTACTCATGTAATGTTGCCCTGTTCAGGTGATGTCAATGGGGACTGAAACAGGAATAACATCCCCAGGAAGTCCCCCATGGTCCAAGTGACAGGAGTGCCCGTGAATTTTTCTGGTCCATGGCTCAGCTATGGGGCCCTTTTATTGAACCTTCTGTTTTGAATGCATCCAACCTTGAATTTGAAATGATGGATCTCCTTGGGTTTTAAGCCCTTGACACTATTCCATTAATAAATATTCATTTTGTTTTTTCTCCCTCCAGCAGCATTTTCTCATCAATCATAGCTGAAGTCACAGCTGTGAGAGCCCTTTATCCGTTAATGTTCATCTCTATGAATCTGTGCCTCCTTAGAAAATTATAAAATCATTGAGAACTGAGTGCAGATCTTTTGGTGTGTGTGTGTATGTGTGTGTGTGTGCGTGCGCGTGTGCGTGTTTTAATCGCCTTTGAGTCTGTGTTTATTTCCAGAATGAAACCACTCTGTTATTTCTTTTCTTCATCTTCTTCTAGTACATGTATAAATCACTCCATTGGATTTTACCGTCTTGTAAAAATAAAAACGATCCCCAAATGTTCAAAAATTACTCAGGGACTATTCAGTGTTCAATATGTCAAAGCAGCCAAGACAGACAGTCAGGAAGAAGATTAGAATCAATGAAGAAAAATCCATCCCGGGCACAAGTTGTCCTGCTGCCAGCGCTGTCGGGGAAGGCCCTGCTCACTCGGCTACTCTCATTACAGGGAGAAAAAGTCTTCAAGCATGAGAACAGGATGAGGCTGCAGTCTCTGCTGCCTGAGTTCTTAGGACAAATCCACAGTTTATTTTGTCAAAATAGATACTCCTGTGGAGTGGCCGTCTGCTGAGCAGTTTTAAGATCCCCTTTACTTCTCACTTGCCTCCAGATAGGGGACAGAGTCACCAAGCTGCAGCAAGGGCTCAGCAATAACCTGAAAAGATAGGAAGCTGAGCTCTCCAGTTATCCCCTGCTGAGGCATCAGCACCAGAAGCTCTCAGCCGGGGGCAGGCTTTCAACTCAGCCTCTTTTCTTCCTTCTCATCCTTACGCCCAGTACTGCATCTCATTCACTTTCCTTCTGCCAGACTCCAACCTGTCCCACAAGTGAGGGGCTTTGAAAGGCTAACTATATGCTTGAGTTTCTAGTAGGAAAGCCTATCCAAGTATTGATAAGTATTGGTAATCGTAGAGCATAGTTACAAAATGGGATCAATGAGCTCATAGCAATTCAATAGTCCATGAGCACCTTCTGCAAGCAATAGCCTTATGCCAACTATGTTTTCAAAACCAGCCATGCATCCAATGAAGTGTCTACGAAAGGGAGAGGTGAAAAAGTGTGGAAACCAAGAAGTTGGGGCAGTGTAATAGAGTCCCTATTTCTCCACAACCTCGCCAGCATCTGTTATTGGATGACTTTTTCATACTGGCCAGTCTTACTGGGGTGAGATGAAATCTCGATGTTGTTTTTATTTGCATTTCTCGAATGACTAAGGATGTGGAACATTTTCTCATATATTTATTTGCCATTTGCATTTCTTTGTCTGAAAATTGTGTATTCATCTCAGATGCCCATTTCTGGATTGGGTCTTTGAATTTGGACAGGTACATGTTTTTTAATTCTTTGTATGGTCTAGATAGAAGACCTTTGTCTGAGGGACAGCCAGCTAGGATTTTTTCCCAATTTGTGGGTTTTCTTTTTACTTTGCTGGTGATTTCTTTAGATGTACAAAAACTTTTCAGTAGGATGAGGTCCCAATTATTGATTCTTTGAAGTGTTTCCCCTGCAGCTTCATTCCTGTCCATGAACTCTCTGCCTACTCCTATGTCTTCAAGATTTTTACCTACTTTCTCTTCCAATAGGTTTAGAGTTTCTGTTTTAATGTTGAGGTCTATGATCCATTTTGACCTGAGTTTGGTGCATGGTGATAGACTGGGGTCTATTTTCAGTTTTCGGCAAGAGGCAAGCCAGCTTTTCCAGCACCATTTATTAAACAGGCCT
>PVLD010020014.1:0-34914 GCA_004027595.1 Dinomys branickii
TCCCCTCCCCCTTTTCCCACTCCCTCCCTCCCTCTGTCTTTCTGGAGTGGGGAAGGGTACACAGTTAAACAATAAAATACTCTCAAGCCAGCTTCAATGGTATATACCTGTAATCTAGACTGCTCTGGAGACTGACACAGGAGGATCACAAGTTTAAGACCAGCCTGGGCAACTTAGCAATACTCTTATCTTAAAAAACAAATTTGGGGATGTAGCTCAGTGCAAAGACCTTGGGTTCAATCCTCAGTACTGGAGGGAGGGGGATTCCTGGATAAGAAATAACTAAAACAGGCTAGACATGGTGACACACTCCTATAATTCCAGTACTTAGAGGCTGAAGTCAAAGGATTGCCAAGTTTGAGGCCAGCCTGGACTATGTAGTGAGTTCAAGGCCTCTGTGAACTACATAGTAAAATATCCTGTCTCAAAAAAGGAAAAGAAGAAATAACTAAAGTAGTAGAAGAAACCTTCATATCTTTCAGTAAATTTGAAAGTATTTTTTAGTTATGAATATGAAAATGTGCTTTCACTTAATTCAATTTTTCTACTTATATTTTAATCACAGTACATTTAAGGAAGCCCAAAGCAGTGCTCCAGTTCAGTCCACAGCCCGGTGAGATTTTCTGCCTAGATCAGATCCACCTGCTGTGCTTTGGAAGGACTTCTATCCACAAACTGATTCTTACTGGATTTCTTTCTAGTCAGTCCCACTGAAGGCCATATGCAGCTGTTTGTTTTCAGTAAGTAGGGAAACACAGTGAGCTGGAACAGCCCCTCACAGAAAGTGTCCCTTCTGACCCACGGACACTGCAGTCAAGTTCATGCTTAGTTACCTTAATATGGTTTTGAAACAAGTGTACAGTAAGTATTTCCTAGCCACTTTGAGAGTAAACCAAGATACTGATCTCATAAAATAGTGGTTTTTGTTTCTACAACTTCAGCATGAATTCTCACCCATGGTTTTAATTCTTAGGTGGGCAGCAGGTCACCTTTTATATTACATGTATTCAAGTTTTGCCACATAAATCTGGGAATACAGCCATGTCATTTATCTTCTAAATGGTACAATGATTTATTAAAGAAATGGTCTAAGAGGAGAAAAGAATTGAAATATATTATGAATAGGTGCCAGCTCCCTTCAATGAGTGCAGTCGTGAGGTACTGCAAACTTAATAAAAGTAAGCAAAATAAGAGAAATAGCTTTATTAAGCATATATAAAGTAAGAGATTGAAAAAATCCAAGTTTATGTGTTTACTCTTTATATTGATGATTTTATATACAACAAAAGCCCATATGAGAATCACTGAGGTTGGCCTTGTTTTTTGACCACTGAAGAGCTTCACTGTTGAGTTCCTGACTTGTTTGGTTACTGGAAATTGTCTAATGTTCCTTACAGATAGTTTTATTTACTGATTACTTGTACTGTTCAGTTGTATGGCCTGAAACAGTTATGTTTTCATTCTCCCTGCCTCCTGTGCTTATTATAATCTAAGACAAATTAGATTCTGAAATCAACTGATGGGAAATCTTGACCAAGGGGTGGTTGTCCTGGTTAACTACAGATGCAGAAAAATGCTGATTTGCAAGGGAAACGTCATTCTTTGCCGTGGCAGCAATTTATCCTCAGAACGATTCCTCTGACTATTAGAAATGAACCCTTAATGCCTTCAAGACAATCTTTTATACCTTCAAAGATATTAAGTATGTCCATTGTAGGAGAAAAACATGGTTTTTCCAGGATAAAAACTGGTTTTGAATAGTGCTGATAACATTCTACTTGTATTGTGGATTCAGTGTTTCTGAGTTGTTAGGCTTTATAACATATTTTCATGATACATATTTTATAAATGTCAGTTTTGGGAGGCATTTTTTTAATGTCAAATAGTTTTGAAAGAAATAAACTAGATCAGTTGTTCATGGCCTACTTTGTTTAGTGTGTTGCTTATTATTAATTATTAATAAATTACAGCTGGGCATGGTAGTGCATGCCTATAATCCCAGTAAGCGGGAGGCTGAGGCAGGAGGATCATTACCAGTTTGAGGACACTTTGGGCTACATAGTGAGATCAAAGCCAACTTGAGCAAGACCTTGTCTCAAAAAAATGACTGTTATTAATTAATAATGGGGGGCTGGGGATATAGCTCAGTGGAATAAGCATCTGCCTAGCAAGCGCAGGGTCCTGAGTTCGATCCCCAGTACTGCCAAAAAAAAAAAAATTAATAATGTTTTCAAATGATATGTGGTTTGGGTGAATTAAAGATAAAAAATTTTGTTTTCTTAGGCTCTGAATGAAAATAGCAAACTACAAGATTCTTTCCTCCCCTGCCCTCCTTATAAAAAATAGCATGATTTTCCATTTTCTTTGCCACAGTCTAAAATTGACTTTGTTTTCAGATGGTGGCCAGCAGAGATCTGCAATCCCAGGTCTGTACCGCTGAATATCCAGGGCCTTAAACATGACTTAGGAGACTTCCCAGTGTTCTTCTTTGGTTCTCATGACTACTACTGGGTGCACCAAGGCAGAGTGTTCCCGTATGTTGAAGGAGACAAAAGCTTTGCTGAGGGACAGACTAGTATTAACAAGACCTTCAAGAAAGGTAAGTGACTCAGAGTCAAGGCTCCAGTGTAAGTTTCTCGGTATCTCCTCACTTGCACTTGGCATTTTGGTAGTAGAGAATTTCCCAAGACCATGATCCTGCATCGATAAGCTGATCATGTTAGAACCAAGTTTGAAATGCATTTCCATATAATAAACTATGTGAAAGGCGTTCTTTTAGCAGTCTTCCTAAAAACGAAGATTATGCTGGGAGTTTTTTCTTTTTTCCCCAGTACTGGGGATTTAACCCAGGCCCTTGGCACTCTGCTATACCCCCATACTTCCCCCTCCCCACTTTTGGGGACAGGGTCTTTTAAATGGCTAAGTTGCCCAGGCTGGGCTCAGACGTGGTCTTCCTACCTCCATCTGCCAGAACACCGGGGTTATGGCTGTGCTAAAGCATAATCTTAGTGCAGCTTCTCCATCAGAGAAGGGTGGTAAAGGCCTTACACCAACTTTTGCAGTGCGTTGCTAGGAAGTGTGGCTTTCTAGATACAAGTAAAATGGATTTAATCCTAGTATAAGGTCAGCAGCTGGGGGTCTCTCATGAAAGTTGGACCCCTGATCTTGTGGCAGCAGTGTGCAGAGAGCATAATGTCCCATGAGTTTTGTCCTAGACTGTTACTAGCCTATGCTCCTGGCAAGTAGCAGGCCACAGAATTAAATTTGGAAAAAAAGCTCCAGAGGCAAATGCAGGGCATTTGAAAGGTGGTATAAAGCTGCTGTCTGATCACTTTGTGTTTGTTTTTTTGATAATTGTGTACTTTGTTTGATCTTATTGTCAGCACTGGAAGAAGCTGCAAAACGTTTCCAGGAATTGAAAGCACAAAGAGAAAGTAAAGAAGCACTAGAGGTTGAAAAAACTTTAAGAAAACCTCCTCCTTACAAACACATCAAAGTGAGTCTACTCATAAAAACACTGATATTTGGTAGGAAAGATGAAATGTATTACTTTGTCAGTAAAGACTCTCCTTGACTTGTGGAAATTTCTGCTAATTATCAGCTAGTCTTCTGTGAAATACACTGATTGTTTATTAGAAACTTCAAATGGAGTGCTAGCTACAAGACTCTGAGATCTCTTACAAACCCCTTCATTACTAGGAGCAACATGGCTCATGTGAAATCCTGTCCTTATTCTACTAGGTTACTCCACAGCCAAATGAAAATATAGGCATTTAGCCCCTTTATTCCATAAAGCCCACAGACAAGCATAGTTTTCAGTTAGGAAATTTCCATCAAACAGTGGAAAGAGAACTACACGAAATAGTAAGTGGAAGTGCCTGCAGGTTTGACTACTGAAGAAGAGGTAGTTATTTCTGGGGAAATTAACCACAAGGTATTAGCAGAGGCCAGAGCAGCCTAGGTGTTTATGGTGGATTTGATGTTCCTGTTCCGATTGCAAAGAGTGTACTTACCTTCTACTTCTCACTTGTGATTCTGTTTCCTAGGCCAACAAAGTCATAGGGAAGGTACAGATCCACGTTGCTGACCTGTCAGAGATTCCCCGCTGTAACTGCAAGCCTGCCGACGAGAACCCCTGTGGCTTGGAATCAGAGTGTCTGAACAGAATGTTGCAATATGAGTGTCACCCGCAGGTGTGCCCAGCTGGAGACCGTTGTCAGAATCAGTGCTTTACAAAGAGGCTCTATCCAGATGCAGAGATCATCAAAACAGAGCAGAGAGGCTGGGGCCTCAGGACCAAAAGGAGCATCAAGAAGGTAGCATGGAATGGAGGGAGGCAGGGGCCTGAGTACAACAGACCAGGACCTGGGTTGCTTAGGGGTTCTTCCATAGCATATGAGTGTAGGGAGAAAATTTATTGGGACTGGCTGGTTGTGATGGCATAAGCCTGTAATCCTAGCATTTAGGAGGCTGAGGCGGGAAGATTGCCATGAGTTTGAGGCCAGCCTGGGCTGCATAGTGACTTCAAGGCCAAACTGAGCTACAGAGCAAGACCTTCTCTCAAAACAACAAAAACCAAAACCCCAAAGTGGTGGGAATAGGATAAAATAAAATGTGCATAAACTTCAAGAGTCCTATTCATGAAAAAGAGAAGGCACATTTATAATTTTCTACTTGAAATAATTTTAAACTTCAACAACAATATAAAATTCTCAATGAAGAAATTACAGGAAAACTAAAAAGGTCCTAGGATGGGAACTCAGGACTTTAAGCCAGTATCTTAATTTATTAGTCATAAATGTATCACACATTTCTTAATTTCACTCAGCCTCACTTCCTCATCTCTGAAATAGACTTATTGATAATCCTTGCCCTACCTAGTTGGAGGTTGTTTCAAATCTCAAAATTAATTTTTATGCAAAAGCTATTAGAAAAAGTTGAGATCTTTAACACTTATATTTTTATTTTTATACTTTGAGAGTTTTTCAAAGCAGTCTCTTAATATAGCAAATTATGCCCATGGTAGAAAAAAATTTTAATGAAAATAAGTCAAAAGAAAATGAGTATCACCAATAAATCCTATTCAAAGAGTAGCTCTCAAATTTTAGAGTTCCTAAGAACCTTCTGAGATCCTTGTTAAAAACAGTGTCTAGTAAATTAGATCTGGCACAGGGCTGGAATAATCTGCATTTTAAAACAAGTCCCCCACCCCAATTCCACTGTCATCCCTCTCTGTCTCAGGCCATCTGCTACATAAAACTTGGAGGTGTCTGCACTGAGAGATGTAGACCTAGTGGGAATTTAAAATTTTCTGTACCTTTTTATAAATCACTTTTGAAATTTAAAAATACCCTCTAATGTAGTGGAGTCAGTACCACAAAAATGGTAAACTCCTTCATCCCTAAAACTCGCCTCCTTCCCCAGAAATAACCACCTTACAATGGTTTGCTCTGAGCCTTTCAGACCTTTTTCTGTCCAGTGATGAACATAAATACATAAACTAACTCCCATGAAGAATGTGATCATTATGTACTAAAAATATATGCTAAAAATTTTGTAAAAGTAAATACATACATTCATATAGTCTACATTTGTAGGATTTTCTCAGAATTAGTATGATCACATTACTCTTTCCATTAAACAAAATATCATATACATTTCTTCCTTTTTTTTTTGAGACAGGGTCTCAATATGCAGCTCAGGCTGGCCTTGACCTTGCTGTGTACCCCAGGCTGGCCTTGACTCACAGTAATCCTCCTGCCTCAGCCTCCTGAGTGCTGGGATTGCAGGGTACACCACCACACTTGACCTTCACTTCATTCTTGTTAATGGCCTTATTGTAGTTCATAGTAAAATGTACCATGATTTATTGAACCATTTCCCAGGTAGATAGATAGATTCCTTCTATAAAGAACATTGTTGGTCATCTGTTTTTGTGCACCTTCTTGTATAAGTTAGATGGTTTGGAGTGAAATTCATTCGTTTAGTGCATACTTAAGCTTCTCCTATGTGCCAGGTGCTGTCTAGGCACTTTAGAAATAACAGTGAACAAGACACAAAGCCCTTCCCTTCATGAATCTTCCAGAGGAGACAGATAGTTAACAGGAACTTGTTAAATGTTATTGAATGCTGGCAAAAAAGAATTGGGGAAAGGGAATAGCTGGAAAGAGGGATTGCTGTCTTAACACATTGAGGGCAGTCTGAGGAGGCCATTTGACCTGCATATGAAAAGTAAGAGCCATTTGGGTTGACACAGAAGAGCATTTCACACCAGAGGAAAAATAAAAACCAGGCCCAAGGCCCAGTGCATTCTGGGAACATTAGGCATTCTTATGGGCTGGGAAGAGAGAAGGGAGTAGAGAGGATGGGAAGGAGATGGAGTAGGGTTTGTGCAGCCTGTCAGCCAGGGCCTAGGAAACTCTTAGAGGGTGTTAGTAGAGAGTGACTTGATCTGGCTTGATATATTAGTTTTCTTTTTTTTCCTTCATGTGGAGAGGTACTACACTAGGAAAGTCAAATTCAGGGGCACCTTACCACTGGGCTATATTCTCAGCCCTTCTCATTTTTTGAGACAGGGTCTTAGTTTCCCAGACCAGCCTTGAACTTGTGATCCTCCTGCCTCAGCCTCCCAAATAGCCAGGATCATAGGTGTCTGTCACTATGCCCTGAAGCATAACAGTTTTCTATTGCTCTATTACAATATTCTCACAAAATTAGTAATTTACAATGTAAAACAGGTGGGCGTGGTGGCACACACCTGTAATCCCAGCACTCAGGAGGCTCAGGCAGGAGGATCATTGCAAGTTCAAGGCCAGCCTGGGCTACAAAGTGAGCTCAAGGCCCGCCTGAACTGCATAGTGAGACCCTGTCTCAAAAAGACAAAAAAAGTAATATAGTTTATTATCTACAGTGTATGTGAGCCAAGAGTCCAGGTAATGCTTAACTGGGTCCTTTCCTTAGGATCTCCCAGGGTTGAAATCGAAGTTTCCAGCATTGCTGGTGGACGTTTTATGGCTCAGCTAGGGACAGATCTTCCTTCTTACATGGTTGTTGGCAGAACTGTGCTTATAGCTGTAGGTCTGAGAGCCTCCGGATGTTTGTTTGTGCAGTTTGGTACAGTGTGGGATCTCGCTGTCGGTTGGACACTGCCCTCCTCCTCTGGAGTTGCCTCCTCTCGAGTCCCTTGCTATCTAGGGTCCCCTGTAATTAGCGATAACCATGCCTTGGATAAACCTCATTGGCTTAGAGTCCCCTTACAGCCAGCAGGGGAGAGAGTTCCAGCAAAACAGACACTAAGTCTTCACATAATGAAGTCACGTAATGAGTACATACATGCTGTATCAGTTAGGGTTCACTGGGAAATAGGTGCAATATAAAAGATACCTCTGAGCTACAAAGGACTTACAAGGTAGGCGTGTGGTGCTGCCTACAGAGTGGGGGCAAAAGGACCATCTGCACGCCAGAGCGCTGAAGCACCCAGTCAGAAGTTGAGCCTTCCAGAGAAGCAGAAGCAAGCCTTCCTTCTTCCATCTTCCTTCTTCCTTTTTAGACCATCCAGGTTACAAGCCTGTTGGTTGGTGCCAACCACATCTGGTGTGGGTCTTCTTTCTCCAGCAAATCAGTCATCCAGACATGGCTAGAGCTGCGCCAGTAGGTTCTCACACTGCCATCGCCCTTGCCATAGTTTGTGGGTTAGAAGCAAATCATAGGTCCCGAACACGGGGAGGCTGACACGGTGGCAGGAGCGCCGGAAGCCGGGGCTCACGCAGTCCCTCTGAGAGTCTTGTCCGCCACGCTGGGGATTTAGAGGGTAATTATGGCTGGACTGTGGAGGGCTTTTGAGCAGGGGAGAAGAGTGATAAGAAGGCCAGAGGTGAGAGAAGACTTGGCGTGACACCCCTGGGCCATGGGTGAGCCATGATTGGGTTCTTGACATGTCAAAGGTGACCAGCAGGATTTGCAGATGCATTGGATATGTGGATCAGGTCGCGGTCAAAGGCCAAGCACATTTAAAATGTTACATAATGCAGAAAAAATTATATTTAATGCCATGCATATCATGCATATAAATTTATGGAGTTTTTTGGGTACTGGGAATTGAACTGAGGACCTTGCACTTGCTAGGCAGGCGCTTGTGCCACTGAGCTACATCCCCAGCCCAAATTTATGATATTTTGAAAAGTTTATGGCATCCTGAAATCCTCCAGTTTCATATTGTTACTACTTTTTGGTAAGTAGTTGCATTTATTCTGTTTTTTTTCTTGGTACTGGGAATAGAACTCAAGACCTTATGCTTATCAGCAGGTGCTTGTGCTGCTGAGTTATACCCCCAGCCCTGCATTTATTCTAAAATGTATTCTAAAGTAATATAACCAAGAGAAAAGCACAATCTCAGTTCTGTGTTTTTAGCACTTGAGGGATTGTTAATGAAGACAGTTGTTCTTTCACAGAATAGCTAGAATCATTCATTGAAAAGCGTAAGAAAGAGTTTATAGCAATGTGAAAAAGGCTTTTGATACATTTACCATAAAGAGGGCAAGTAAGAGCTGAATGCAGAAGCACATGTGTGTAATCCTAGCTACTTGGGAGACTGAGGTAGGAAGAATGCAAGTTTCAGCATAGCTTGGGCAGCCTAGTCGGACACTGTCTCAAAAATAAATAGCGGGGCAACATACTCAAGTATGAAATTGAGTGTCCACAGTCAGTCAGTCATCTCTTCACATGAAACAGGTTCCTGAAAAGTTGTGAGTCAAACAAGGGACTGACTTCCTGTTAGGAAGTGCTTTCTTTCTTTTGGGGTGCTGGGGATTGACCCCAGGGCTCCGTACATACTAAGTACGTCGTTTACTGGGAGAAGTACTAGACACTGAGGTGCCACCTTTTTCCTGCAGGTTTGTTGTTAGGCTTTGTTTGTTCTAGGTGCTGGGCATTGAACCCAGAGACTCACATACACTAGGCAAGTAAGTGCTCTATCACTGAGCTACGCCCCGCCCTTGCTGCAGTTTTTTAGGGCAGTTTTGTTGCATTTTTTTTTAAGTTCCTTAATTTGTTTGTTGTTGTTCACAGTTGAATTTGTAGTTAATGGCTACACCCAGTGAGCAGTTCTTTCAGATTGAAGATTTTTGTCAGTTTCAGAACATCTGAAATATTTGTCTTTGTTCATAGTAGTATCAAGTTTACATCTTGCATTCTTCATATCTGATTATCAGTACTGTAATTTTTCTATATTCACTTATTTCCACGTAATAATAAATTAAGTAGTTATCAAGCTTTTGGAGCCACAAAACTATTTCTTCAACTGAAATCTTACTTTGACTTTCAGTGTGTGAAAAAGATGAAATGGAGGGAATTTGATTGAAATTCTAAAGTTTACATTAAAGAAAATTTGCCATCTCAAGGTGTGATAGGTATATGTATTGATTCTTTGCAATGAAAGTATTATGTATTGTAAACATACGATAATAAAAAAGGGAAGACAGGAAATTTTTGCCATAAGATAGCTAAATACAGGAAGTGGCAGTGCAGCCAGATAATAATGCTGTCTTCTGCTCTCAGGACTGTGACACTATGGAGGAGCATAAAACAGTGCCCGTCAGCTAGGGTCAGATCCCCACCATGGGGATGCAGCACAGCGGCACCAGCGCCTGCCTGGCAAGCGCAAGCCCCTGAGTTCAATCCCCAGGACAGAAAAAAAAAAAAACAAAAAAACCCACTGTATGAGAAAAAGCCATTTGAGGCTCATAGGACATCAGATGTGAGGGCGCAGAATTCCCTGAGTCCTTTGTGGGCAAGAGCTGCAAAGTGGGAAAGATGAACTATTCTGCTTATAGTATTGCCATAATGAATATAAATACTTCTTTAGTCTAATTCTTTGTCATAATTTGTGCAATAAATAAGAGAGAAAAAACTGGGAGCTTTTGTGGTATCCACTTCCAGGGGACACGAGTATGTAGTTCGCTGAAGTCAGCAGGTGTCCTCGCCCGTGTCATCTGTGGCACATTGCCAAAGAAGGACTGATGCAGGCAAGGTCGGGTTGGTCCTTCCAACTTTGCCCCTGACTTCTCTTAATATAGAAATAGTGACCTGTTTTTTATCAATAGAAAGTAGTGAGGTGTGTAACACACACCTGCAATTCCAGCACTTGGGATGATGAGGCTGGGCTACAGAATGAGTTTAAGGCCAGCCTCAACTACATAAGTGAGACCCTGTCTCAATAAAAGACAAAAAAAAACAAAAAGTAAACACTGTGAAGAGTATTGGCTTATATGTTTTTAATCTTTATATTACTGATACTTACTATCACTAGTTCTAATATTAAGAGCTGTCAATGAAATAATAAGCAAATACATGTTTGTCTCCCAGGACGTTTATTACTCTCTGAAGTGTCAGCAAGCTCTGTATACCATGCTTTTTTTTTTTTTTAATAAAAGTACAAAAACATATTAACGAACAGACACCAATTAGCATAAAAAATAGTACAATCACAACTGATCTATAGACAAGGTGGCATAGTCTCAACAGTGGTTATTGCTTTATCCATTGATATCTTCGAAGTGTAAATATATGAACCCATATACAGACATGCAAAATTGGTCAGACCATTTATCCTCTCAACAACAGAAAAACACAAAAACCAAGAATCCAAAGACAGAAAACAAAACAAGCAAACAACAACAACAACAACAACAAACCACCAATAGTTGCTGCTTTGCATATTGATATCTTCGAAGTGTGTGTTCAGGATAACACATACAGACATACAATATTGATCAAGTAACCCGTCATCGATTATTCCTTAGCATTAAGTGATATAACGCAATAGTAGAACCATGTTAGCCCTCCTGCATGTATGTATATTCATATTGTATACCATGCTTTTGTGCTGGACTGAATGAGCCATGTTGTGCAGGTGAAAGGTTAGTGACAGTGTAATCACAGACACAGAATGTGGGTGCACAGTGTTTCATCTTGTATCAAATGCAGTGCCACTGCACCCCTGTTGGAGCAGCCACAAGGGCACAGCCTGTGCCGGGTTCTGGCGGGGGTGGGGGGTAGAATGTAATGACCCTATACATGACAGTATGCCAGTTTCTTTAAAAATCAAGCAAATCATTCTCCTGGCATTTATTCCTGAAAAATAAAGCATATATCCACCAGAAAACTTGTCCAAAATGTTCACAGCAACTTTATTTGTAATAGCCCAAATTTGGAAACCACCCACGTGCTCTTCAGTGGGTGAGTGGTTTAACTGCAGTGCATCCATTCTGAGGAGTTCTGCTCAGCATTAAAAACAACCCCTGTTACACACACAGCTTGTATTAATCTCAAGGAAATTAGCCTGAGGGTTTTGTCCTTTTTTTTTTTTTTCTTTAAGTCAGTCTCAAGCCAGGCATGATGCCTGTTAACCTACTAAGGAGGCTGAGACAGAAGGATCTCTAAGAGTATATAGTTAGACCCTGTCACCCAAGAAAGAATTTCCAAAGGCTGCATATTGTATGATTACACTCTCTCAGACCTTCGTGGAGATGGCACAGTTAGTGGGGTGGGGACCAAGTGAGGACTTCCAGGTGCTCATTAGGCGGAGTCGGCCAGGAGGATGTGTAACTGCACAGCTGTGGTCCCTGCGGCCCCAGGTGAAGGAGCAGCTCTGGATCTTCATCATGGTGACGGCTACATGACTCTGCATCTGACAAAATGACACAGAGCTGCACGCAGGCATGCGAATGTGTGTAACCCTGGGGAAATGGGGACAAGGCTGTGTGCCACCGTCCATTTTCTGGTGTTAATATTGTGTCACTGTTTCCAATAATGTTACCTTTGGTTGCATGGAAGGTGTGGCGATCTCTGTGCTGCTTTTCTAACTTCCTGTGAATACTGATAATTTAAAAATTTCAACCACAAAGGCAGAGTTTGTTTACTTCAGATTTGGCTTTCACAGTTCTTACCGGTGATACCCCACCCTCAGCTACAAACTAGAAACAGTCTCCAATAATATAGCCTCAGAGACCAGGGTCAACTGTGTCCTCAGATCTCAGGCACAGCATGTCGTATCAGACCAGCAGACTGGTAGCTTCTGAGATACTTGCACAGGAAAAATGTCTCCACTTGAGTAACCGTGAATAAATAGCCACCATTTATTTCTAGGGTTCAAGTTAGAGTCTTAGAACTTTCTTTTTAGGTCACTAGCCATGGTTGTACATGCATGTAATCCCTGTACTTGGGAGGCTGAGGCAGGAGGGCCACTGTGGAGTCAAGGGCAGCCAGGGCTGCATACGGAGATCCTGTATCAGTTCATCAAGTAATTAACCAATCAACCAAAAAAATAGTTGTTTTTAGTTAATTATCTTGGATTATGCACCTGTTGGTACGGCATTCCCTCCCAATACAATACACGAATTTTATAATTACATGCTTCTCTGCAGGGTGAATTTGTAAATGAATATGTCGGTGAATTAATCGACGAAGAAGAATGCAGACTTCGAATCAAGCGAGCTCACGAGAACAGTGTAACTAATTTTTATATGTTAACTGTTACCAAGGTAAAATTGCCTTTTGTTTGGGGTGAGAAAAAGGGGATTTTATTTTGTTCATGTTTCATGGTTTTAGGTTGAATTCAGTTGCTTTTGATTATTTTTCAAGAGAATGACAATGATTTGGAGTGGCCACCACGCTACCTACAGTGGAGTGCTTGTTATATAGAGCACAAGACCAGCCGCGCTGTCTGGCGTGGTGTGCACACGCCATGGCATCATGCACTTCTTTTCCTGCTTTTACTTGGCTCCGACTCACTTTGTAGAGCCTGTTCCTTTTCCTACCTTTAGTAAAACTTTGCTACCATTTTTTAAAAAGTACAAGATGAGTCACTGGAAGCCCTGTGCATCACGTGAGAGAGACTGAGAATGGCGGATCTGGACTTCCAGCCTGGACATGAGCCCCAGCACTTCCTCGGTCACTACAAGCCCAGGGCACCTATCACTGAAGGAGAGAATCAGCACTGTGGTTAAATTTCTGATTTAGCAAAAACTATAAATTGTCTAGTGTATTAAAACCTTTTAAGAATGAGTTGGGAAAGTGCTATCATAAGGAAAATGACAGTGAAACTTAACAGTTTGCTAGTGTAATTGTAAGACCTGTGTGTATTTGCACGTTACATTTATTATCTCATTCAGTTGTTTTCAATAATCCTCTGACGCACAGAGGACAAGAAACTGGTCCAGGCATAAGTAATTTGTTGAGTATCTTGTTACAATTTTAAGAAACGTGGCTAGCTCGGTGTGGTGGCGCATGTCTGTAATCCCAGTACTTAGGAGGCTGAGACAGGAAGATCGCTTCAAGTTCGAGGCCAGCCTGGACTACCTAGTGAGTTCAAGTCAGCTTGGACTACATAGCAAGGCCCTTGAAAAAAAAGAAACAAGACGAATGCCCACGTTTTCTATCCCAGACTGTCTCAAATACAAGAGTCAGAATAGCATTAGGGCTGGGATGTAGCTCAGTGGGAGAGCATGTGCTGAACACACATGAGGCCCTGGGCCTAATCCCCAGAACCACCCCTCAAAACACCCCAACACACACACAATTAAAAGTAAGAGAGATCATTTGAAAGAATTTTACTTGATGTGCTATTATTCAAAAGTTTTACAGTTGTCATAAACACATCTTAGGAATGTAAAACACCATTTTTTATGATGCTGGAGTCTGGCTCCTTTAAGCCTACCTGCCTGAGCAGCAGGCCCCCAGCGCAGCAACGCTTGGGAGCCTTCGTCCTTGGAGCTCATTCAGATTGCCAGAGTTCAAGTCCAGGCATCCAAAGTGTTGGGCTGTTAACTATATTTTGAATCCCAGTGTAGGTGGAAATGGGTAGGTCACTACTGGAAAGTCTGCCCCGCGCCTAAAGCCATCTTTCAGACTGAGCTCCAAGTCTTCAGGTAGAGACGCTTTCTCATCTTTCCTTCTGTCTTTATGGTTTATACTTCTTCACCCCATAGTTTTGCTCCCTGCTTCAAGTGGGAAAGAAGGGCTGACAGTAAAACACCAGTGTAGTTATCTGAACATAAAACTTCTAATCAGAAAACACTTAAACATAAGGTCCCCTAAGTCAAGCAGCATTTCTGTGGTGTGTTTGTTTCTAGAAGCAAGTTTAGAAAGAGACTGTATTCCACTTTACTTACTTAAAAGTTCAACAAATAAAATAGAAAGCTTAGACATGGCACAGGGTGCGACGCGTGTGTGGAGTTGAGCCTGTCGGGCACCAGCTGACAGCAGGCACTGCCGCCCTGCGGCCTGGGCTGAAGTGGATGTGTCTGAAACACGTTCATTTGGTTCATTTGGTTTCGTAGCAAAGGAACCTTTCTTTTGTTTCCTCCCTGAAGGACCGTATAATTGACGCTGGCCCCAAAGGAAATTATTCTCGTTTTATGAACCACAGTTGTAATCCAAATTGCGAAACACAGAAATGGACAGTGAATGGAGATGTTCGCGTTGGACTCTTCGCTCTGTGTGACATCCCTGCCGGTAAGAAGGCCGTTGCCTCCCGAGCCTCTCGGGTCAGGGTCAGGGTCAGGGTCAAGGTCAGGGCTAGGGTGAGGGTTAGGGTTAGGATTAGGGTTGTCTTTTGAGAGCAAGACATTATTCTTCAAGAGCGGATGCTCAGCTATTTCCTCAGGTAAGACTGTATCGTATGTGGAGTTGAGTGTTCACTGCCAAGGAAAGATGAAAAGAAGACTTAGCAGAAGCATTTCTGTTAAGAGAGGGCATGGCGGATTCTGTGGTCCCAGGGCATTACTTCTCCAAATCATTATAGTATGTAATGTAATCAACTGTCCTACCTGTTGTTTTCTTTTCTAAAACATTAAAAAGTAATTAGCTTGTGTTGACATAAACTGGTTTCTTATTCTTACTTTGAGAGATCATTCTATTGTAAATTAGAAGAAGGCTCAGAAGGTGGAGCTATTAATTCGATTTTTCCTTTGCCATTCAGCTCCTCCCATCCTGCCCTGTCCCATCGCCATCTGTGCCATCCCCACCCCTGTCCCTTTTTGAAATTTTGCTTTGAAACAGGTTGTCGCTAAATTAGCCAAGCTAGCCTCAGATTTTCAGTCTTCCTGCTTCAGACCTGACAAGTACCTGGGATTACACATGTGCACACCACCACACCTTCCTTCTCATCCAGCGTTCTGTATCATTTCTTCTTTTTTTCTTTCTTTCTTGTTTTTGTTTGTTTGTTTGTTTGTTTGTTTTTGGTCTGAGACAGGGTCTCGCTATGCAGTTCAGGCTGGCCTTGAGCTCACTTTGTAGCCCAGGCTGGTCTTCAACTCACAACGATCCTCCTCCCTCAGCCTCCTGAGTGCTGGGATTACAGATGTGTGCCACTATGTCTGGCTTCATTTTGTTTTTTGAGACAGGGTCTTACAATGTAGATCAGGCTGGTCTTGAACTCGCACCAGTCCTCCTGCCTTTGCCTCTGAATGTTGAGATTATAGTGCTGGCTCATCCAGCATTCTTAACAGCAAAACTTAGTTTCTCTTTTGTTAAATTTGTAGAAAAATGGATGAGAAGAGAAATTGTGTAGCTGATGTAGACTTAACATGTTTCTAGGCCCTGGGCGTGGTGGAGCACACCTATAATCCTAGGGCTCAGGAGGCTGAGGCAGGACAATCACAGTGGGTTCAAGGCCAGCCTGGGCTATGTAGTGAGATCTTGTCTGGAAAAACAAACTAATAAGTAAATACAATGTTTCTAGAATTCTGAACTGGTCAAGCCCAGTTAAAAGAAAATTTGAGAGGACCTCCTCTGCATCCTGGGTCTGTGGTGTATGTGGCAAACAGCATTTTAAGCCCCCGCCTGTTAGTTACATAAGGCACTGATTATGGGGAATAGCATTGTGACAGTTCCACAGTCACATTGTTTACTTAGAAACTCAAAGAAAAAAAGAAAGAAAAAGAAACTCAAAGAAATAACGTTAGAAAAGAAGCTAAGCTATGCTGTTAAGGCGAGGTGGTGGATGCAACATCACAGCCGCTAGGTGCTGAGGCGGGAGGTTCCTGAGTTTGTGGCTGCCCTGAGTAACTTCCAGACCATATCCCAAAAAAACTCAAGCAAAAAAAGAAAAGGGTCTAAACTAGAACCTTTTACTCGATCGTGGGTTATAAATTCTTGGTCCCTATTACACTTCTTTTAACTACTCTTGTAGGAAGAGTGGTACTTAGGGCTGCGTAATTATCGGTGGGTGTTCTCCTGGTCCCCTCTCCTCGTTTGTTGTTTTCTTCTCATCAGAAGTGTCCCTTCCTCTCGGTGTCAGGGCATGTCACAACCACTTCTCTTCCTCCTAACTCGAGTCCAAAGAATCATGTCTCTTACATTTCAGGCATGGAGCTGACATTCAATTACAACTTGGACTGTCTGGGCAATGGGAGGACAGAGTGCCACTGCGGGGCAGGGAACTGCAGCGGCTTTCTAGGAGTGCGGCCAAAGGTCAGCGGTGGGGCCCGTGCAGCAGCTCACGCATGCGCATCCCGGGGGGGCTGCGTAGGGCTCCAGCTGCGCTTGCTGCTCCTCAGTAGTATGCAGACACTGAGTTTCCGGTGAAGCCCAGCTTCTGATTAAATAGGAAGTTTGCAAAGCTCTCTTAAAACTTACAAATCAACAATATACCAAAACCACCTTTACAGAGCTGGCTGTTGTGATACATGGGGTTTAATCTGATGAACATAGTCATAGGTTATCTGAGCACCATTGAGTTGAGGTTGCTGGGATTTACCACCACCCTTGCAATTTAAACAGCAATTTTAAGAAAACAAAAATTTTAAAAAGCATCCTCTTTTAAAGCTCAATGAAAGCAGAGCCTTTTAAAAAGTGTAGTATTGTTGTAAGGTAAGTCATCCTGGTGTTCGTAGGACTTACACAGCAGACAATTTTCAGTTATTGCAAGGGTTTTCTGTGTAAAACTCTGTACACTATCTGTGATTTTTGAAACCGCCCTTCCTTCCTGCCAGGCGGCATGTGTATCCACATCTGAAGAGAAGGCAAAAAATGCCAAGTTAAAGCAGAAAAGACGAAAAGTCAAAACAGAACCAAAGCAGATGCATGAAGATTATTGTTTTCAGTGTGGAGATGGTGGAGAGCTAGTCATGTGCGACAAGAAAGACTGTCCCAAAGCGTACCACCTCCTCTGCCTTAACTTGACTCAGCCACCGTACGGTAAGCTCAGCCTTCAAGGGCCTCTGTGCACATGTCTTCACTCTGTGTAACTCAGAATACTCCTATTCCCCTTAGTAGAGTCCTGAAATAAGAAGTGTTAAACAAAACGAACAACAATAGCAAACAGAATTATGCTAGTGAAGCCCGATGTGCTGGTGCACTCCTGTAATATCCCAGTGCTTGTGAGGGCGAGGCAGGAGCATCACCCTGAGTTTGAGGCCAACCTGGGGTACATAGTAAGTTCAAGGCCAGCCTCAAGTGCATACCAAGACCCTGTCTCAAAAAAGAATTATGCTAGTGAAAAATCTGTCTCTGCAAACTGAGATGTCTTGTGCGGTAGCAAGGATCGGTTCCTTACTGAGTGTCATATAGGCAGGGAGTCAGCACCTGTGGCATTGGGCTTGAACCAGCCACGTCCATAGGAAATGGCACGCTCTAGGTGTCCGTTTCCCTGGGGCTCGCAGTCAGAGAAGAGGAGCTCAGGGTTTCCCTGGGTGACTGTAGCACTGACAAACTCCCTCCCTCTCCTGTCCCATGTTAGGAAAGTGGGAGTGCCCGTGGCATCAGTGCGATGCATGCAGCAGTGCAGCCGTCTCCTTCTGCGAGTTCTGTCCACACTCGTTTTGCAAGGATCATGGGAAGGGGGCTCTGGTCACCTCTGCGCTGGAGGGCCGTCTCTGCTGCTCTGAGCATGACCCCGCGTCGCCCGTGTCATCAGAATACTGGAGCAAGATCAAGTGTAAATGGGAACCCCAGGATCGCAGAGAAGAGGCAAAGGAATAAATGGATGGTGATGCCCCTTTCTGTTTAAATGAGATGAAACAAAAAGAAGCAGACACTGCATTTCAAAAACAAGAGACTGCTAAGTACATGCGGCCTCTGCCCATCACGACTGCTTTATTAAAGCAAAGATGGGAGACAGGTTCATACAGGCAGAAGCAATTGGAGACGTCTGATTTTTCTGTTTTGTTTGCCAGTTCGGAGATTCTTTTGTGAAAGGTTAAATCCCACAACCACCACCCATTTTTTTCCCTTGCCTTTTATTGTGCCTCTGCTTTTGCAGCTGAGAAAAGAAATGTCTTCATTTTTAAAATTAGAACAAAGAAGTTTTGTTAATGAGAGCAATTTAAAGTTTAAGATGTGTTCCTTGGTTGTATAAAGTAGCCATAATTTCTTTATTTATTTTGATTTTTAGGAAGTTTGAAAAGTGTAGTTCAGGTAATCAGTTGGTGTATGTATTTATGTGTATTTTAAACAAGAATCGGAGGAAGCCCTCTAGAAAAAGCCCTCTTTCCTGAGCAGTAGGTAGGCTGCCTTCTCTTTCCCTTCAGAATGGTTTTCATACTCTTGGCAAAGAGCTGTCCTCCCAGGTATTATATTGCTATTACCTGTGTGGTCTTAAGCAAGGTGGGCTTTGTGATACAGTAACTTTACCTACAAAGGGGTGTGATATGCTTGTTTAGTTCAGTTTTGTTTGTTTTGGAAGAGGAAAAGGAATGGGTATGCTCCCTGTCCGCAGACAGTGGGCTCCCAGTGACATGCCTTGTGTGGACAGGAATCGCAGCAGAACCATCACGCCTGCTCTGACACTGACAGGCAGCTACCACAACGCAAAAGGCACAAACCAAAAGGGGGGTCATCTAAGCACCTTTTTTTTATGTTCAGTTCTGTGTAGAATCGGTCTTGAAATTATGGACATTTTTTTCCTGTTTACCTCTCCTAATCAAACATTCTCTTGGTCAACTGACCATTCAATCATGTTTCCTAGCAAAACTGCACAAGAAAATTAGAGTAGACCTTTTAAATTGAGTTTAGTGGGTGGGGTGAGCACAGCAGGGGTATCTTCAAGGTAGATGTGAATGACTTCTGTTTAGTATTATTTGACAGCTTAACACTGTTCTCATAACTAAGAGCAAGAATTGCTTCTATAAGATATACAGAAGCCAAACAAACGCACTTCACATTAGGAAGCACTTCAAGAGGCGCCCAAGGATGTCTGTGTTAGCAGAAATGGGCGCCGGATGTTGAGTCTTCTGCCTGCAGATATTCCACAGAACTCACTAATGCTCAGGAATAGGTACGTTCCTGTATTCCTCACATGAAGGCGTTCTCGACGTCAGACGTAACACTGTTCAGAAGTCTAGGGTTAGCCTCAGTGACCTTTCAGCTTTCTCTGTGAATTCTGACTGCTTGCACTTGCTGATACCTGGTAGCATTTATTTTCTCTCAGAAGTGCTCAGTTCCTTACAAGGCAGGAGGGGTGGTGCTCTGCACACCCTTCAGTCATGTTCTGTGCGTTTCACTGTTTTGCCAATTGAGAGCTGTTCTCTGGAAAGAAAAAGCTGTGTTGTGCCTCTCTTTCTTCTTTTAAATACAGATATGTGCAATTATACTGGATTTTCTCTTGTACAAAACAGTAACAGCACTACACTTCCTTTTTACTTAAGCTTCTAAACTGCCATTTGCCTAATTGCAGCAATTAATTCTAAGGTGACTTACTGGTCATCCAGTAATTGTTCATTACACATGATCCAAAAAAGAGCAAAATGGAAAATACACATTCCCAAATCCAGTTGCTATGAGTAACGTGAAATACGGCTCACAGCAACCCTAGACTTTGCTTTTGAGCAGTTATATACTTTGATGTCCTTTTAAAAATTATTTAAGAAAATCTAGGTTTTCTCATACTCAAATCTTATTTTATATAGATATATGATAAATGTATGGTTTTTTAAACTTACTAACACAAAGATTTCCTTTAATATTCTAAATGCAGCTCTTGTTGAAACAATATCCAATATGAAATTGTATCTCCTTGTTTTATTTCGGACCTTAGTGCTATTTAATATCTGATAACTTTTATATGGTAAGTCAGGGTGCGTTCTATAAACTGCAGATACCTTAGGATTACGTATTTTTATGCAGCTTCTCATTATGTCACATTTTGTTTTTATATCTATAACAAGAGCTCTGCAGATACTTTTTAAATCTTTTTTTAATGATAATAGGATTGTTCTATCATTTCAGAAATCAAGGTACAAAATAGCCAACCATAGTTCTAAGGTCTTAATGGCCTGAAAAGTGGTTTTCATTACACCAGTGCCAAGGGCCTTTCCTCACAGCTCTGTGGTGTACTGCTGACCTGTTGCAGTGCACTTAAGTTGCAGGTTGTAAAAGCAGGAAGTTGCGCCTTACGTGTGCGTAAGTGTACACGTGCTGTGTTGCCCCTGCCACACAGCAAAATACTCCAAAACACACTTCGCACTCACAGTCTGCTGTGGGCATTTGTTACCTTTTAAGTCTGTGTGTGGTCAGAGCTTAAGTGGTTGGTTTTTATACTTGTCCAAAAATGAACTAACTTACAGCAGCACAGGATAATGGTGGTTGTGGGTGTTTCCCCTCCTTAACCTCATGTTAGTTCTTTGGAGGAGGAAGTGAACATAAACTAAAAACCCTGCAGTGACCATGAGCTGCCAAAAGACCGTCGGAGTAAAGCTTCAGCACTTAGGGCCCTGGGAGCTGGAAGAAGTCCTGGCTCTTCCCTGAAGCAGCGGCCCCCGAAGAGAGACTGGGGCCCAAGCCAAGGCAGAAGAGCAGGGAGGCGGGCTGCTCTTTGCTTTTGTGTTAACCGGTCCATCTTCGCTTTCACACGTGCCTGGGCTAAGCTTTAGAGTGGGCTGAATTTTGTAATCATGGAAGCTTGGAGATTTCTGAGTGCTCCAGTGAGAGATACCTCTGAAAACTGGAAGGTAAGGGGGAGGGCGCCTCTCCCCAGTTCTTTTCCGCACTTCCACGTAGTGCTTGGAACCATGCCTGTGAGTGACGTCGGAGATACCACCTAGTCAGAATGTAATCTCTGGACTACTCAGGACCAGTGGCATGCCTTTGTTTCATTTTTAAACAGAAAGCTCTTTTGACTTACTCCATAAAGTCAGGGTGTTGCCAGCCTCGTGCCATATCCAAACAGAGCAAGAATAAGGAACCTTGGCGAGCTGGTGCGTGCTTTACCCCTGTGCGAGGTCCACTGGCAGCAGCGAAGCTGCTCTATCGTGGGCAGTTCTGAGGAGCCTCCAATGCCTTTTTACGAGCCTGATGCGTCCAGCCACCCCTGCTTATCCAAGTTGCTGCGGATAGGAAGTAATCAAATGAAACAATTTCCTGTTCAGCCTATGGCTGCCTAGACTTGGTCTCTGGTTATTTGTAAACAAAAGGTGTAGAACTTAGTTCCATTTTCAAATGGGAATAGATGTAATCAGACAGCTTTACAGTGAATTAATGAATATTGAAAAGTTGGAAATTTGTATATACTGAAATCTTTCCAACTTTTACTTGGGGTTGGGTACTGGGACCCCTTATGGGGTGGGGGGGGTATCACAATGTTTACCACAGGTACGATGTAGTCACTTTAACATTGAGACCTCTGCCTCATGGAATTCAGGTTTTTTAAGTACTTGAAACTCTTCAGACTCTCATTTTAGTTTCCTTTTTAAAAAATATATGAAGTGGAAAGCATTGTTTTATGTACTGCTTTGAAAACAAATAGCCTCATGTTTTGTCCTCTTTTCACTTGGATTAAAAGCAAAGTTCTGGAAATGGGAGCACTTGTTCACAGTAGATGCCAAGATTCCCTGTGTGCCCTGGAGGGAGGGCTCTCTCTGAGATACCACCAGCGTTGCTACAAACGTTTCCTACGTGTGCGCTTCATTCTGTCAGGCGTATCCTAAGCGCCTCTGTTTTCCTTTCACTATATACCCGTGTAGGGAAATAACCTTTTGCACTTATGTTACATGCCTAAAATGCTTTGTATAACCCTTATTTATCAAAACCACTTTTGAGTTTTGGTTATCAGTCCACTGCAGAAGTGACAGAAAGGCATACTTGCGGCACTTACATGTGATGGGAAAGTCAGTAACAAGCAAGGGAAAGGGAGGATGGCACTGTCACTGAAGACTCGGTCCAGCCCTCAGTTTTCCCGTGTGATGTGACCGCCACTGCCCTTCCCACGTGCCCTCTACTCCTGACGTGCAGAGGGCTCCCAGGGCCCCACCAGGTTGCCCACATCGGGCATTTGTCAGACATTCCTGTTGTTTTAGAGGTGGATTCGATAAAATTTACTTTTACTTTGTTGTCATTAATCTCTCCTTCACTGTCACATGCCGTATTGAGAATCATACTCCACTAATAATCAAGATGCTAAATAATAACTGGCCACTGAGATCACCTTTTTCTATACAAAGGTGTGTGCATATTTGGAATTGGTATGAGAAATCCATTTGTACCCGTTTAACACTGCACAGCACACACCGATACCTAGAGATTCTGTTTCGTTTCCTCGAGTTCTTTATGATAATGACCTTTGTAGATTGGTTATTTCTGTACTTTGCTTATTATCTGTAATAAACGTTGTAGATCTTGTGAAATGTTACTTTGCCTACATCACTTGTCTTTAATAACAAAGCATCAATATTCACTGAAGTCAGTCTCCTGAGTTCCTGTGACTTGGCTAGAAGCTCTTTGACACTAAGGGATTAGTGTTGTGTTCCCTGGGGGAGTTCCACTGGGGCATTACTGTATAATGACTTGATGTTGCCACATAGACTTTTAAGATATATACTATTCTGAGGATGTTGTTGATTGGCCTATGTTTTATTGCAGAGTGTGGAACGTGCAGAGCTTGGGTAACCTGTATATAGATAGCTCGTTGACTAGTTACTGTGTACTTAGGATTGCCTGTAATATTTAAGCTTACTCATATGTGTTGGTAGGAGCATCGTTTTTGTACATTATATTTACTCAGATGTTGCCTTTTTTATTTTACAAATACTTTGGGAATCAAATGTGGTTTTTGCTTCCGTGAGGATTAATTTGGAAAGATTTTTGACATTCCACTGATTTCAGATTTTGCTTGAGATTGACTTCAATAAATTGTATGTCCCCAAAGTGTGTTTTCTGTGTTTATAGAGGAGTTCCTTGCTTTTGGGGTCGCGGTCACCGGTGTAAGTACAGCAGGTGACGAAGGGCAGCGGGGGAAGACACCTCTGTCTCCTGGCGGAACATCCGCGATGCCGCGTGCAAAGGAAAGCCTGCGGCGCAGGCGCAATGCCCGGCACCGCAAGCTGCGCTGCTGCTGCGAGGCCCCGCCCAGGCGGCGGGGCGGGGTCAGCGTCAGTGCGTGCTGGGCGGGGCGGCCGGGATGGCGGCGGGGGCGCTCGGGGCCGAAGTGGGCGTTCGGGCGGCGCTGTTCGTGGTCTTCCTGTAAGAGCGAGGGCAAAGCCCTGTCCTGTTCGCCGCGGCGGGGCCCGCCGTGCGCCGCCAAGCTCCATCCGCTGTTTCTCCCCAGGGTGACGGAGCTGCTCCCGCCCTTCCAGCGGCGGATCCAGCCGGAGGAGATGTGGCTGTACCGGAACCCGTACGTGGAAGCCGAGTACTTCCCCGCCAAGCCGACGTTTGTGCGTGGTACCCGGGCCCTGCGGGACCTCTGGAGGAGGGAGCTGAAAGCTCCCGATTCTGCTTCCGGCGTTTGAATGTTAAGAGCCAGATGTGGGGCCAGCCCGGCGCTCGGCCGTGTTGCGTTCCTCCGCGGCCTGCGGCGTTGGGGCTGTAGCGGGTGGCGGCAGCAGTCAGGGACGTGAGGACTTGCTTTCAGCGCTGCCCCGAGGAGGGGCTGCGCGGTCACCTCCTTCCCTTGTCCTGGACGCAGCAGGCTAGGCGGTGTCGTTTCACCTTTGACATATCTGGTTCAGGTGATCGCGTTCCTTTCTCCGCTGTCTCTGATCCTCCTAGCCAGACTTCTCAAGAAGGCGGACGCGGCAGACAGCAGACAGGCTTCCCTGGGTGAGAGCCGACTTCCCGTGCGGGAGTGACCCGGGGGGTGCGGGCTCACACTGCACCCGAGGCCCGCACTGCTGAGGCAGCTGCACCTGATGCTTCGCCCTGCACGAACCAGCGCAGAGGACGCGGGCAGCACGGTGCGCCCTGCAGACCACCTGACCCCCGGCCCCGTCCCCATCGGTGTGGTGTGGCTTCTGCCACCCCCCCGCCCCCGCGAGCGCCCTGGTGCGCCGCTGAGCACAGCTGCAGCTCTGCCCCTTGACAGTGCCCTTGCTTTGCAGCGGCGAGCCTCGCCCTGGCTCTGAACGGGGTCCTCACCAACACCGTAAAGCTCATAGTGGGACGGTGAGTCACCCGCAGCCGGCGTGCGCCTCGGCTTCCCCAGCGTTCCTGTACGCGCAGCCCCGTCTCCCTCCCCCTCAGCGCCGCCTCCAGCTTGTAGGTGAGAGTGGGCTCTTGCTATCCTCAAGCATTTCCCATGAGCACCCGGCGTGCAGGCGCGGCTCAGCTGTAGTGTGACTTGCTGCTTGCCGTAAAGAGTAATCCCGTGAAGAGACTTCCCTTCGTTTCCTAATTTCAAAGTCTGCTCTGGAACTAATGCTTTTCTCAGTGTAGACACTCTGCTAACATAGTTGCATTACTTTGCCAGGGACACTATATGACCAACGGTAAAATTACTGTTACCTGGTACAATTCAAAAACGCTTTCTGGAAGTGTCAGTGATCAGTGTGTTAATGGGTCTGCATTTCTCTAGGCCACGGCCAGACTTCTTCTACCGATGCTACCCGGACGGGCTGGCCCGCGTGGAGCTGACGTGCACGGGGGACGAAGCGGTGGTGAACGAGGGCCGGAAGAGCTTCCCCAGCGGACATTCATCCTGTAGGGTTTCCTCTGGACTCCGCTGCCCTGCTTCTTTCGGCATCACGGCACTTGACCCAGGAGGCTTGGATGGCTAGGGTCACCTGACTATAGCGGGCCTTGTTCCTGGAACTTGGAGACCCTCCTCCTCTTTAATAGCCCCACAATTCCACACAGCTTTAGCCTTGAGTATTAGTACCAGAGGGCTGGAGATGTTACCCCCGAGATTCGCACGTCTTGTTATCACTATATTGTTTGCCTAAATCCTGCAAGCTTGTACTAGTCATTAAAAAAAGTACCTTTCTTGTGAAGAGTTCTCTTGTGTCAGGTGCTGTGGAGAATTCTAGAGTCTTACCGCATTCACAGCTCACAATAACCCATTGAAGTACTGTTAGGACTCCCATTCATAGACGGGGACACTAAAGCAGACAAGTTGAGTAACCTGCCCAGAGTCATGTAACTTGAATTCTAAAAACTGTTCTCAGGTAAAATATTAGTAACACTGGGATACAAAATAAAATCCTTCCCTTTTCCTTTCCTTTCGTCTGGTAAGCAGCGCTCTACCCCAGAAGGGGACAGAAAGGGCCAGCACCTGCCTAGGCCCCCTGGCGGCCGCCTGGGGCCGGGCAGTGTGACCTCCCACGGGCCTAACCGCTCTTGGTCTCCCTTTCTAGTTGCATTTGCTGGCCTGGCCTTCACGTCCTTCTACCTGGCGGGAAAGTTACACTGCTTTGCTCCCCAAGGCCGCGGGAAGTCCTGGCGGCTCTGTGCCTTTCTGTCCCCTCTGCTCTTTGCAGCTGTGATCGCACTGTCCCGAATCTGTGACTACAAGCATCACTGGCAAGGTAAGCGTGCGTTGGCCCCACCGTCCTTGCCTGGTTCTCCCCCCGAAGGTGGCGCAGAGGAGCTGCGCCCCCCTCGGTTCGCAGCCGAGTGCACCGAGGGAAGACAGAAGCTGCTTCAGGGGCGACTCCCAACGGGCCGCGCTCTGGCCCCCGCCCTGTGGGGCCCTCGGTAAACTGCAGCTGTGAGGAAGCGAATAAGCCTCACTGCAGCTGTGCTTGCGGCCTCAGCCGGAGGCGGCTCAGGCAAGTGCAAGGCCAGGAGAGGGGCAGCCTAGAGGGGACGGAGCCCATCTCAAACAAAACGAACTTTACAAAATAAAGTTCCCGTTACGCTCTTAAAAATCATTTTCCTTGTCATAAGGTTTCTGTTCAGAAACAATACATAAAATTATAATTGACTTTAAATTGAATGCTACAGAAAAACAAATTACCCGAGTCTTCAAAAAAGCCTTGTAAGTTGAAAAAGTTCTGACAGTACGACTAGGCTGTATTTTAAAGAACAAGCACAGCAGGTAGCTCCTGAAGATCCTTCTCTGGGACCCCTGAAGTGGTGACGGGCCGTGCATAGTGACATTACAGGAACTTGTGTCCTTCCTTTGAACTGAAAACTAATTTGGTCCCGAGAAGTGTGTTCACGTGGTGCTTAGAGAACAATGATAACCCTGAGCCAAAAGCAGCCGCAGGTCTGGAGCCAGCGGCCCGCCCCGCCAAGCGCAGGGAGGGGGCGGAGGGCAGGTGCTCTGCACTGTGGGGTCCCACAGGAGTCCGGACCCCTCTAAGAACAGCTCTCACTTCGTCTCTCCACAGACGTACTAGTGGGGTCCATGATGGGCACGACGTTGGCCTACACGTGCTACAGGCAGTACTACCCTCCTCTCTCGGACACCGAATGCCACAAACCATTCCAAGACAGGCACGCGCTTCACGCCACACAGAGGAAGCCTGTTCACTCTTGCTGTTTGGAAATTTAAAAGCTGAGCCTACCTCGGAGGAGAACGTCTGCCAGTCTTCCTAAGAGGACTGTGCACCCTTCCGAGGTACCAGAGTAGGCCGAGCCACACTCTTTTTTGACTCCTTGGCAGCTGCACCGCCCCCCAGTGAAGGCAGTGAGCCCCAGGTCGCATCCCAGCATCCACGGCTTTACAGTGGAGTTCAGTGCAGTTTTTAGAGGGCTATAGCTAGAGTTAATTACCAAAACTTAATTTCTGCTTCTCATAATTCAACATCTTAAAGTTGCTTCTGTCTACTTCCCCTGGTGGCAGTCCCATCAAGCCTTCAATAGAAAAATGTCCAGTTCTGGTAACTGACCATTGCTGTGCGTATCTTATCTGAGTCCAGCCATGTGGTGTTGCTATTTTGAACAATGTGGACACAGACCATGTCTGAACTACTAAGAAAATGGTACAAGAGAAGAAAATGGTCAAGTGTGGTTTCCACACTACCAACAGGTGATTGTTTCTACTTCATCTGCCCTTGTGCTCAGGAGCTCCTCGCCCAAATTCAACTCTGCCACCTAAGGCAGGAAAGAAAAATGACAGCTGTCATTATGTGGAGGACAAATGAATTTCTGTCTCCTTTACAGGACGCCGTAGGACCTTACAGTCCCCTGTTTCTTGTGACTATATTCTGAAAGACCTCCCTGTAACATTATCTTTAACTCATTATCTTCCCTTCAGTAAGCCTGCCGGTCAAATAAAAGCGTGCCTGTGTGCGTCGTGTCCTTTGCGTGCCGTGGAAGGCTGGAGAGAAGCACTAGCCCGCCTGCCTTCCACAGGCGACACAACTGCAGTCTCCCAGGCTGCTGGCTGATGTTCACCCCTGCCAAGGGTCCCTCTGCTCACCTTAAAACTGCCAGACTTCACATTCGGAGCGATCCCCACCTATGATAGTAAGAACACTAGTGAAGGAGAAAAATTTTGGTTAAAGAACTAATATTTAAGTTTTATTTCCTAAGCTTATTGCAATAATATACAGGAGAAGAAAAATAGTTACTGTATTATTCTTTCTATGATAGATGAGGCCAGGTAAAAGTAGGCAACTGGTCAGTACAATTTTATTTCAGTATTTACCAAAGTTTCAAATATAATCATGTAAAAAACAAACATTTCAAAAGTGCAAAATATTAGAAAGCTCATCAGTGTTATTAATCTTCCCATGCAAACGACTCGCTCAGATAAGCAACACTAGCTCTACTGCTAGGAATATGCTACACTGGAGTTTAAAATGAGGCTTGGTCAAGAGACTGCACAGGATATAAATGAAGCAGTGCACACAACTTACAAGTAAATAAAGGCTTCCCTCCAGCTTGCTGCCTTGCTAACACGGCCATGCTTACACAGGTGGGTGGGTAAGGTAAAAACATTTCCACAGTTGCCACCCCTTGCCACCAGGTAAGAAACACTGCTTTTTGTTGTTGTTTTTTGAGTCATGTCTCCTATGTAGTTCAGGCTGGCCTTGAACTTACTGTGTAGCCTGAGCTGGCCTCAAACTCACAATGATCCTCCCTGCCTCAGCCTCTCAAAAGCTAAGATTATGGGCGTGCCCCCGCCACAGGCCTAGCAGAACATTTCTCAGTACAGGGGTTCATCTAGCTCTTAGGGTCAGACTATGATCTTTGGTTATAGGGACTCATTCTTGGTTATCTTTTGGTTTACTCTTAAACCGTACTTATTGTGCTAATGTGAAGAGTAAATGTAAAATTAAAGACAGCAACTCAACAAAGCATTACCCTTAATACATAGTGAGTGGTACTTAATTTTGGTAACCTTTACTCTAAGAGTTTACACAGTACTCCATATAGCTGCGGCATCTCGTTGGCTTACCCTTGGCATTAGTCCGAAAGCACATGGTGAGGAAGGCCAGGCTTAACCTGTGCCCTGCCCTACTGCCCTGACCTCCAGGTACAGCATGAGTCACTGCCCTTTTTCCTTCATTGCTGTCTAAGAGATGACTTCAGTGAATCTGGAGACCATGATACACCCACACACACACAAAAAAATGAAGAGACACAATCTAGCTCAACTGCCTCTGCCATGCGCTACACAGGGACCAGTGGGAATCTGGAGGGAGCAGAAGGACTCATAGAGGTCCTGCCAAGACAATGCCAAGTGCTGACCAATGGAAAAGAAAATACCAACAGCAAAGGCAACGTCTTGGGAAGAAATAGGCCATGGCTCAAGGGAAACTGTACTCTGTCAGCTCCGAACTAGGCTGACAGTGACTGGCTACTGCCCCTTGGCCCCTGTAGGTACAGGTCATTCTGTCATTTCCCAGCCAAACCTCATGCTTCCATAACACTGCCTCTGCCAAGGGCATGTGAAATAAGCATTCTGGATCACAGCACCTAAGAAGGCAGCAGTGTTCACCTTTGTGTGCATTTGTACATTCCTGGAGACTGAACCAGGGCCTCTGTACTGAGCTACATCTCCAGCCCTTTTTTATTTTTGGAAGCAAGGCCTCACTTGGTTGCCCAGGCTGAGCTCCAACTCGTGATCCTCCTGCCTCAGCAGCCCACTGGGCTACAGGTGAGCACCACCACTTCTGGCCTACAAAATGGCTTCAAAGAGAAATCACAGTAACACATTCATCCTAGTGGAATGTCAGATGACTTAAACTCTCCCATAAAGGCACCACTAAAAGATCTTATTTACAAACTAAGCAACCTGTAAAACCTATTAATTTCTAATTCCTCACCGTTACAGCTTTACCCTCAATGTAAAAATGGAGGCTCTCAGTGGGCCACCGTGGCTCCCACCTGAGTCCAGCACTCTGGGAAGCTGACAGTGGACAATTACACGTTCAAGCCCACACTAGGCAACTTAGTGAGAGCCTACATCAATATGAAACATCAAAGGGCTGGGGGGTGTAGCTCAGTGCAAAGGCCCTGGGTTCAATCCTAGTACTGGGGAAAAAAACGGCAGCTCATCAAACGACTTAAGTCAACTCTGTCACTCTCCTGAGAGTCCCCAGCTGGGAGTATAGGATAGGGGCAGGTCTATACCACACAACACCCTGCTTTACAAAGATGTATGTCGTGTAAGCTCAACTTAGTTTAGTCTTACAGCAGCTCAAACAGTTCTCAATCATCTGCTCCCAGGTGGGAACATTTTCTGGATATTTATTATCACCACAGAATTGGGGACCAACCATTCCTGGTTAAGGAGAGTGGCAAGTGTTCACGTGAGACCAGTGGTAAAAACTAAAAGCTGGCAGTGGCAGTAAGGCTATCATCCCAGCACTGTGTGAGACTGAGGTATTGCACGTTCAAGCCCACCCTGAGCTACTTATGACTTAGCAAGACTGCCTCAAAATTAAAAAATAAAAAAAAACTGGGAATGTAATTCAGTGTGAAGGCCCTGGGTTCAATCCCCAGTTACCCACCCCGAAGTGCTAGGGTCTTCCCTTGGTTTTTCCACTCACTCCATAAAGGAAGATCATTTTTCAAGACCTCGGAGGTGAGGAAGCGGCAGGCAACATGCAGCCCACACGCAGCTGAGGAGCAGGAAAGGTGGGAGAGGTCACCACACAGGCATAGCTGACGGCAGCTGGAGTGGGCCAGGCCAGCACACACCTCGGTGTTTCCGGTCTCAGTGTCAGGAAGGGCTGCCTCAAGTGCTGTTACCATGCTGACCTGCAGCCCATCGTGACTTAAGCTTCGGAGCTCAAATCCTAGAAGAAAACAGACATCACTGGACAAAACCGTCCTCTAAGTGTGCGACTCATTTCCCCAGTCCCTTGGAAAATGAGTAACAGCCTGGATTTTGGTGACAGGCAACAGAGGTATATTTACACAGTGCTTGAGGCTCCACAGTTCTTTATAACATGTTGACACGTAAGCATGATCCCATGTACGACACCAAACGCTTACATTAAGTAGCCAAGCCGGGTCCCTTTTACTGTAAGGGCTGATCAAGGAAGACACCCTGGGTTTGGTAGATTTCTTTGAGGACTAGCAACACTGTATCTTCAGATTCCCTGTAAGAAAAAAACTTACACTGAGGCATAATAGAACTAATATTTCTGCTAATTACTTTATGGATATCATTTAGTTTAATCCACACACGCACCTTACAAGTTGAGTTCTTACTATGGCAAAAAAAAAACAGACTCTGGAACGATGTAATTCAGCGATAAGGTGACTTGGCAAAGAACTATAGCACTAGGTCTGGAATATGAGAGCTCTGCCTGGAAGACAGGAGACAGTGAAGTGCTTGCCTGGTGTGCATGAGTCCTGGGTTCAAGCCCCAGCACCACCACCAAAAAAAAAAGACTTAAGAACAATTCATTTCTACAGAATTCTTTTTGTTTTGTTTTGTTTTAGTATTACTGGAACTGAAAGCAGGGCCTTCACACAGAACTATATCCTCAGCCCTTTTTAGTTTTAATTCCGAGAGAGCCTCACTGAGTCACTAAGTTACCCAGGCTAAGCCTGAACTTGTGACCCACCTGCCTCAGCCTCCTGCGGTGCTGGGATTACAGGTGTGCAGCACCTGACGTTCTTTTTTTTTTTTTTTTTGGTGGCACTGGAGATTGAACTCAGACCTTTGCTCATGTTGGGCAGGTGCTCTACCACTGAACTACTTCCCCACCCTCCAGGGTTTACTCTAGGAGACATTACTGAAGAGCAGTCCAGTCGATTGGCTTCATTTTTAAAACTGCTCATGTCTTGAAAAGGCAACAGAATCCCATCATTCAGAACTCGAAAGACACAGAGTGTATAAAATAATGGCGGCTCCCTCCCGCCTATTTCCCGGCTGCTAATTCCCACCTTCTGGCGGCCAGTGTCAGTGACTGCTCATGCATTTTCCACACTGTTTGTACATACAAGCAGCTCACTCTATCCTCAGTTCAACAGCAAGAAATTCGGTTTGGAAAGGTAACACTCCTGAATGACTACCTTAAGGCTCAAACCCTTCTGCAGATCTGTAGTCGTACATCCCTCTGAAAATCTAGGGAAACCGTGGGCTTCCCCCCGGACAAGACCACATATATACAAGTCGAAATTACAACCAGAATTTCAAGGGACTCATGAACTACCCCTACCTTCCCAGACTCCATACAGAGACCCCCAGCATAAAAAACAAACACCAAGGGGAAATAGGTCTACTTTAGATATTAAAACTGCACAAGGAAGCAGATCAATAAAGAACAGCATTTGAACATTTTTTCCCCGTTTCCCAATGTTCACATGAGAAGGGGAATCAGGTGGATGAAAGGGAAAAATGGACACGAAGCTTGCGTAAATAATGAGAAGGGGTTGAAGTGAGGGGAGGGGATGGAGCAAAAGCAGCAAGGAACACCCCGTCCGGGTACGAGCTCCCTACGACGGGTGTGAGCGCTGTGTGTGTCCAGGACGTACCAATAAAACAAAGCGCACGTACACATTCACTCACACAGAGAGAGAGATATACGTAAAAGAGGGACAACTGGGAACTTTAAAACAAAAAGATAAAGAACAGCAGGTTCACAAATAGTCTCTCGTTTTTTCAGGCTGGTCTAAAATTTGTGTCAATCCTCAGGTGCTGGAATTGCAGGCATGCCTGGTGAGTCTCAAGTACCTATAGGAATTTTTTCCCATACTGGAGATTGAACCCAGGGCCTTTGTACCACGCCATGTCGCCAGTTCTTTTCCTCTTCTTTTTTCTTAATTTTGAAACAGGGTATCTCGAAGTTGCTCAATTATCCACACTGCTCTCAAACTTTGACCCTCTGCCTCGCCTCCCAAGTGCTGGGATTGCAGGTATGTACCACCACGCCTGGCATGTTATTTATAGGGATTTAATATAGTAAAGTTAGAAGCTGAAATCTTTTAGTAGTATTGATACAGCTAAATGGCCATGTGGGAAAAATGACCTGGATCTATCCTCACCCTATATTAAGGTAATTTAAAGTGAATCTAAGATTTACACATAAAGATAACTACTAAACATTAAAATAAATTGTGGTGATGATTTCTTTTGGAAAGCAAGGTAGAGCTTCTTAAACATGACATAAATCCCCAAAACCAAAAAATGAAAGCCGGTAAATTTGACAACAGAGCAATAAAAATCTACTTACCAAAAACCAATTGACGGTGTCAAAAGATAAACCAGGAAAAGTTATTAGCAACTCTTATCACAAACTAATCAATACAAAAAACCAACATTGCCCTAGGAAGGGTGAGGGGTGTACCTGACTAGCATCACTCCCACACTAGGCGGCAGCTGCTCCACCCAGTGCCGCATACAGCAGGACCCAGCTTCCCCTCAGGCGCCCAGCACAGAGCCCTTGCAGGACCCCTTGGAGTGTGTGAAGGGCTGGGCAAGAAGCTCAGTGTGGAAACCCTGCATCCAACCCTGTACTGCGAACAGAAAAAGAAAGGTCCACCACAGAAGATTTGGTAAATTCATAAAGTGGGATACAAAAAAACGAGATGTCTCTATATAAAATAGATACAGAAATTCTTAGAGTAAGGCACAGACAGTCCTAGGATGTGCTATGGTACCACACACACAAATGTACACGTTACCACTGCACCAGCAACTGAGGCTACAGCCTCTGCACCCAGCTCCTGCACGCCCCCACCCTGCTGCTTTTGAGACAGTCTCACTAAATCACTCAGTTGTACATACTCAGCTTGAACTTCCCAGTACTGGGCTTTCGGACAGGCACTACCATATCTGTGGCTGGAAGAAATTTTAAGAAACATCACAGTCGCATGGAGAGATGGAACCAATTAGGGAACAAAATAAAATTTTTAAAAAGCCTTTCTTTGAATTTCAAACCTTTTGAGTTTCAAAGCTTTTTATCTTTCTTTGAATTTCAAACCACATAAATATACTATCCACTCAGAAATATAAAAAGCCAGCCAGGCGTGATGGTGCACACCTATAATCCCAGCATTCAGGAGGCTGAGGCAGGAGGGTCGCTGTGAGACTATTCTGGACTACATAGTGAGTTCAAGGCCAATCTGCACTACATAGCCAAACACTGTCTCAAAACAAACAAACAAAAGACAACAAAAAAGAAATGTAAAAAGCCAGATTAGCAGAGATCTTTCTTACAGAATATACATTAGTCTCTTATCAGATGGCATTTGCTCAACTGCACTTTGATTTTTTCATGGCCTCTACTGTATTTATCACACAGAATTAATATTGATTATATCATATAATTTTCCCCTTATCAGAATTCAAATACAAAAATACCTCTCAGAACCTGAAAGCTTGTATTTTATTAAGCAGTAATTTTCCTAGCTGTATAATTTTCCTTACTTCAATTTCCCCAATGATTAAGTTGTATTGTAGTATATGGAATTCAGTAAGTACAAATTATCCATTCTTTAATCTACCAGGTAACTGTTTATTATAACAAATTCTGATCTACCCACTATAAATGCTTTTAAATAGGTGTCTTAAGGTACGTTCAGCAATAGCCAGGCATGGCAGCTCACACTTAAAATCCCAGCTATTTCAGAGGCTGAGACAAGAAGATTCCAAGTTTGAGGCTAGCCTGGGCAACTTAGCAAGGTCCTGTCTCAAAATAAAATAAAACCACTGGGTACCTAGCATACACAAAGCCTCAAGTTCCATCCCCAGTACTGTCAAAAAAATAAGTTCAGTTACACTAATGTATATGTTTCATTTATAAGCACCTAAATGGCATCATCAACTCCATGGTCTGTGCAACTATAAATAAAATGGCGTTTAAACCAGCACATCCTTTGTGTGTATGGGTGGGTGGGTGGGTGGGTGGCTGTGGGGTGTGGGCGTGTGTGTTTATTTAGCACTACAGATCAAATTGAGGAGGTCACTGCCACCGAGCTACATCCACAGCCCTTTTTATTTATTTTGTGCATACTGGCCCACCTTCCTCTCTGTATTTATCAATTTTCTACAAAGCAAACAAAGCAGACACCACCTACCAGTAGCACAGATGACTCTGCAAAGCGAATAAGTACTCATTGAAGCTCTCGATGGGCTTCTCCTGCAGCACATGGTCGATGCGCCGGCCTCCATTCAGCAAGCCCACGCTGACGCTCACGGGCGCCGCACCCCCCACCGCTGAGGCCTCAGGGCCGCCATCTGCACGGGAGGGGAGGAGAGCCGCATCAGAGCGGGGCAGCCCTGTCACCTGTCGCATCCCTCAATTCAGAGCTGCTCTGCTAGCCTTCCTCTCAAGCCCCCAGTCACGCTAGTGCTGCCCA
>PVLD010020015.1:0-34910 GCA_004027595.1 Dinomys branickii
GGGAGGGATCGAGCTGTCTGTATTCTCGGGGCGCCAGGACCCAGCAAATCCCTCTCTCCCGCGCGGCTCGCCCGACACGCGCGAAATGTGGGATTGCCGGGCGTCTCAGCCGCTAGCAAGCCGATCTCTGTCGGGAGCCGCCGGGGGGCTGCACCGGCTCGGGGGGGGGGGCGGGAGGACCCGAGGCGGCCGCGCTCCCACTGCGCTTGGACCGATCCCAGCTTCTTCCCCGCGGGGATCGTCCCTGGCTCCCAGCGTCTGGGACTTTCCCACGTCTCGCCCCGGCAGCCTGGTCCGCCCTACCACATCTCCCCCGGCATCTCAGAGAAATACGCCCAGTTTAAGCTTCCCAGCCGAGGTCCCGCTCGCCAAGTCTGTCTCGAGCTGGTGGTGTTTATTAAGGAGGTTCGCTCCCTTGCTGCGCACCTGGTCGCCATCTTCCCCGGATCAAAGCTGGCACTTTCATAGACCACTGTTTGCAGGTAAAATAGTGCAGCTTCTTTGGAGAACTGGCAGTTCCTGGAAACAGCCTCCTTTCCTTGGTCCGGCAGCCTAACGCCCACTTGAACTTTGAGCTAGCTCCCTGGACAGTCAAGATGGTGGCGCCTCATTTCTATTAAAGTGATTTTAATACAAGATATTAAAGAGATCTTCAGAGAGTGTAGCCAGAAAGATTAAATTTAAAAATGCTAGAAAATATTTTAAACAGATAGGTCTTGATCTCCAAGTCCCACCAACTTCTTTTGCCCTGAAGGTTCATTTTCAGGGCTGATAAATGCTAGAGCATGTATAGTGGACAGGTGGATTAGAAAGATCAGAATTAAACAAGACCCTTAAAAAACAGCAGACTCAATGGCTGAAGTGGAGAAAAAAAATCATTTGTTGAGAAATGTTAAGTAATTGTTACTCTGCATGGTTTGAGAAGAAAAAACCTAAAACAGAATTCTTCCATGAATTTATAACCATGCTTAATTGAAATACAAAGCCAAGAAATTTATTTTGCATTGATTCTCAAGTGTGCTGTAGAAGCATACTCAAATCTTCTCTAGAGAAAAAGCATGTTCAACACATGCCTCAAGGTAATCACACAGTAAAATTCCAGAGGAAGTTATTTCTCAAAAACAAAGCAAACAGCAACAAAAACAAATTCACATGACACACGAAGAAACAAATGTGTGTTAGCATTGACAGAATCAGAAACCAGAGTATGACTTCTGCATATGAGCTCTTTATCGACTAAAGGCACGAGAATTATCACCACAGAGTACTAAGTAAGTAGTCTAAGCAGGTTTAAAAGATGAAAATCATCCAAATTATGACTAATGATAAAACTCTAATCATATTATCGAGCAGCACAGAAGGAGATTACTGTAAAAATTTTAGGACAGATGTATAAAATAGAAAGCTCAGAACAAGCACACATGTAGAAGCAGTAGAGGCAAAATTAAGGCAAGTGGAGTAAATCAGAAGAATCGTACTGAGATTTAATTCAGGAAACAAAAAACATAAAACATCATGGACAGGTTAGCAATTGTAGCAGATAAGAGCAGAGGCTTAACATCCTTGCATTCATCGAATAGAAACCTTCTCACACTAAATAGTAGAGAGGATAAAAATAAACAGTAAGAGCAATAGTCTAGAATTTTTCCCAGTTAAGGAAAATGAGAAATCACAAAAGAGGATAAGCGAATCTTAAAATTTTCAAACCAGGGTAAGTAAACAAAAGTCCAAACCTAGACACATAAAATGGTAGAACACCAAGGAAAAGGTTATATATAAAAAATAGTTGCTGCAAGTCAAATAAGTTGACATTACATAAATGAAACAAAATTTGGCCATTCAGACAATAAAACATCTTTAAGATCTGCAAAATTAAGCCTTAATTAATAAGAAAAGACATGCTAGGATAATGTTATCACTGCGAAACAAATTGGTTCCTACTTCATATTATACACAAAATAAACTCAATGGACTTGTGACTCAGTAATGTGAGGCACTATTTTAAAATTGCTGAAGAAACAAAATAAAGAATAACACTGGTAATATTAGATTAGGTATGATTTAGTCAACATGGCACAAAAATAACACAAATCAGTTAAAATTGTATTGCATGCAAATGAAGGACTGGTTTTCTAAGCATAACACATAATAATCAAAACAAAGCCATAAGCAGAGAGAAAGTATGTTCCTCATAAATATTAAATACTATATTACTTAGAAATAGATTGGTATGTAAAAACAGTATCTCTATAATATATATGTATACAATGTTCTACAACTGATTATTCTCACCTAAAAATCAGAAATTTAAAAGTATTTGATAACTGATTTGATGCTACAGATAGAAAGTTATGTGCTAGGGCCCCAGCCAAAACACAAATATACCTAAATTATTGTATAAATTCACCTTCAGGAAATATGACTAAGATGAATATGAAACACAAATGAATTTCATGTTTAAATTTGAGTCTCCTTTGTAAAATATCACATTTTTTATATGTGAATTATTTCAGAATCTGAAAAATAAATCACCGTGGCTTTAAGTATTTCAGTTAAAGGTTACTCTACCTGGATCAACAAGTGAAAGACAAAAAACCCAATAGGACAAAGACACATGGAGTCACACTCTTATGTTTAGATATATGTGTCATAACTCAAACATACTTGGGAGGAGAAATATAAAGCCACAAAATTATAGTCAAATATGTTCATTTGTATAGTGACAAAACATACAAACTAAACAATGGGTTTTTTTGGGAAATGAAGCTATCACACCAAATGAAGGAAATAAACACAAGCAAATTTAAAATAGTGAATTATCGATTCTTCAGAAAAGAATTTTAGTCTGATTGGGAATGGATGTACAGAGGTCATCAAATATGTTGATCATGTTTTAAATTCCTGAGGGAAGTGGTAGGTATATGTGCCCTTTTATTAATTGCTTTTATAGCCGTAAGACATTAAATACGATGTTTGAGGTTTTGATCTATTTTATAACCTGAAAATTTGTAAGTGGGAGAAACAAAATTTTCTTAGTCATCTTTTTTATTCTATAATTTTTATTAGTACACATTTGCAGTGCATAATTATTATCTTCATTGTGCGGAGCCGGCACATTAGCACCACACATTTTAATTCCTTTATGTCCCTCTCCCTCCACTCTCCCCTCTCTCCTTCTCTTCTTCTATCTCATGATCCTCTTCCCATTTGCAAAATACCTTCTTGTTTCTTATTATTAATCTTTTACTTTCCTCTTCAATTTATTTATAATTTTAAATAATTAGAAATTAATCTTTGTGCCATCATAATTGTGTTCTCAATGCATAGGTCAAACAAATGAGATCATTTCCAGAATATATCCAGAAAATATCAAGATCATTCAACATTTTTTCCGACTATTTTCAAGTCACAAATAAGTATCTTGTCCAATAAATGAAATGTGTAAGGTAATAAAGCACCTTGTGGCATTTCATTGGTGGTAGTACGTTTGCTTTCACTGATTTTTAACAACAAGCTAACTATATGAGTGAAAAATAAATTCATGCTAAAATTTTAACAATTCACAGTTTTGTGATTTGTGCCATTTGATACTGGAAGTAGCAGGAAAAAATAAGACAGAAGATAATTACTATTGAATGCAGAAAACAAAATGAGCTGATACTTGGATTTAGTTATGCCATTCAATATCCATAATGAGAATGATATTAAATTATAATTATTAAGCTTAATCTTATACATTACTAATAAAAGTCATAACTCATAGTTTGCTGTAGGGATTCTTATGGTTTAATCAGGTGTAGAATCCCAGGAAGGACAAAACTAATTCTTTGTAAATGCAGAGGAGAGGGGTCAAAGGGAGAGAAGAAGAATGGTAAAAAATAGGAATCAAGATATATCATGTACAGGTACAAATCCTCAATGGTGAATGTGATCATTATGCATATTTAAATTATACAAATAAACAATTAAAAGAAAACAAAATAAACCTAAATGCTTCTTTTTGTTTGATTAAATGTATACCTCCTTATATTCCACAAGTGTTTGAGGTGCTTCAATATTAACCATGATTACAAACAAAATCTAAATCACATATTAATATATCAATGTCACAGAAATTATTAGTGTAATAGGAGAATGAACTGGGGAAACAGTAAAAGAAAACAGAATAAGTTCTTTCTGAAAACATTGTGGAATAAATCCTACTTTGTCCCATTCATTGGCCTGTTTTAAACTAAAATGAAATCATAGTAACCAAGCAGTTGATAGATTGAAACTTTACCCCAAACCCTCAGTAAACAGTATCCTTTTCATGAAACTTGGAACTTTACATCTGACTTGTGGATTAATGTTATAATTAACACCTGGCATTTACTATCTCAGATGAGGATATTTGGGTGGGTGAGATTTAGGAGAAGAGCTTTAGAACCATCAATGGTCAGCACAGTCACATTCATTGTGAGCAGCGTTTACTTTGTACATGCTTCGTCCATACAAGTAGTAATAAACAAAAAGTTAACACATGATCACGAAGCACTACACGTTCAGGTCCATCAGCACGCAGCTGTGTTCCTATAACATGCGGGTATTCAAGCCTCTTTTCTCACGAATTCTCTTTAGTGATATCATTTAGGTAAACATTTTTAAAATAATGTATTTTGAGGACTTAATTTGGGGTTTAACTATTCATGGACACACGTGGATCATTAGACAATAAAGATAGATGACTATGCTATATAGGAGATACGTTGATGGTTGATGGGGAGAAAAACAGTAAAATAAGTTTACTTTTTTAAAATAGAGCCAGGTGTTGAGGAGGAAATGTAAAGGTGTTAAGAAAGAGATTCTGGCTAGAATACATTTTCTTTGCAACTACTCTTACTATATAGAAAAATGACGATGAATCTAAATTTTATATCTGAATAGAGAACTATGTTCACTCTTTAGAAGTATAACATCCAAAACATGGACAAGTCTAAGATCCTTTGTAACTATAGGCTTTTAAATGTTGGTACAAAGGGAATTAAAGAATATATGCTGTTATGATTTATATCTAAATATCCTCCCAGAGCCTCCTTCCTTCATTCATAGAGGGGGCTTTAGGGGGTGACTGGATCATGCGTGTGTGATACTGGATTAGCCCATTCATTAGCGTACTTCTGGGTGTGGATGGTGGAATTACTTAAGGGGGGAAGACCTACCATGAAAGTGGGTGGCCCCAATCAATAGTCTTGTAGCCTGGATGGAATAAAAGGGAAAAAAGGGGGAAAAGTTTCCCCTCTGGAGTGCCCTTCTGCCATGCCACGCTGTCTTGTCTTGGTACCAGCCAATTATGAACTGAAACCTCTATGAACTTTGAGCAAAATGAACTGTCCTCCTGTAGTTTATGGTTGTTGGGTATTTGTCCTAGAAATGAGAAATTTACTAGTACCGATGAGGTTTGCCATTAGTTCCAGTTAAGTACACTCCCTGTATATGGTAGAAGAAAAGGTGGAGCCAATTATAGAAGTACTGAGAGAACAGGGCTACTGAAGTGAAAGGAGTTCAGAGTAACTTACAGAAGTGCAATAGGGAGCATGAGGCAGTTAAGTTTAATTTTGCAGTCATTAAAATAGAGTGAAAACTGGGGTTTGCTAAGCTATTACAAATGACTTGAGATTTAACAATTCACAGGCACTTGAAAGATCGGATTTTGAATATAAAAAGAATAAGAGAAGATATAAGCCTTCCCGTTGCTCCTTGGATATGTAAAGAGCAGTACCAGCTATTACTGTAATGTTTTATACCTTCTTTCTGATGAAAATTTGGAAGATATCACTTCACTGGAAAAAACCTAGGAGCAAGAACAAACGTATCTCAGAAGTAGTAGGAGTTTCGTGAATTAAAAATATAGACTGGGCAGCAGAGGGAAAAAGTGAGACCAAAACCAAAGACCAAATTAAAAATCAAAACCTTGGAACCCTACTGAAGTTGAAGAGTTACAGAGGGAAGAACGCTGAAAAACATGACCACGAATTTTTCATGAGAAATTAAATGCTACAAACATTGGACTATCCCACCTCTACCTGAAAATACTATTTTTATGAAAAGAGCTCATGTCAACCTGAATTAAAATCAAAGGACAGAAGAAACCTTGTAAAATAAAGTAAAAATAATTTAGAGACAGATAGAAGATTTTTTGTTAATAAAAACAACCAGCCTGAGGATAATCTGGAGAATGGAAAGTGTGGGAATTTGATGTTCCATATGTAACATGGCACAAGATGGAGAGGCTTTTTGACTCAAATGATAAATTTTCATCCTCTATCCATGCCCATGCTATGCTAATCTTAATATCACAAGTTATTTTAAATACTTGGGAGATTTTTTTCTTTTTTAAAATTTTGTTTCTAAAGTGAATGTTGTCATTTAGTAGGCATGCAAGGAATCTCTGTTGAATGAATAAATTAATAATTAAAAACAAAACTATAAATAATACTGGTCATGATGATCACAGCCCCACTATGATCCTTAGTAAATACAAGTAATACATTTATTTTAACAAGTCAATTTTGATGAATTTGCAAAATTGAATTAAATGTGTTTTAAAATATTCAAAATCTACCAAGGTAAAAATCAATAATTTGGGTGGGAAAGAAATAGTTGGGACCAAGAGATTACCAAGTAAATTGACTGCTTTAGTTATTTTTATGATAATGCATAATATTTATTCACTGTTTTTAAATTATTACTTCTATTAATGAGAGTAATGTATTCATTAAAATAAGGGAAATTATCTCATTTTATAGCCTATATGTCCACGGATTTTTCATGATTTAGATCTAAAACTTTCCTGCAAGGTGGTTGGATCATGGGAGGTGGGTTGCTATAGGTAACTTATTTTTGGAGGGTAGTACCTCCTTGGAGGCTCATCACTAGTGGAGTGACCTGGAAGTGCATTTCTCTCTTTCTGACTCTGCTTTCTGCTTCCTGGTCAGGATGGCATGAGCAGCAGTTTTCCTCCCCAAGTTGTTCCCTATATATTCTTTTCACTGTGCTACTAACTCTTCAGCAATTTAAATTAGTATAATTAGTTTTCATATTTAATATTAAATGTTAATAAGAAAGCCCAGGATACGATGGATTCACAACTAAATTTGACAAGCCTTTTAGGGAGTAACATGCCAGTAGTCCCCTTTAATGAAATTGAAAAGGAAGGAGTACTTCCAATCTCACTCCTGGAAGCTAGCATTACCCTACTTCAAAATCAGACAAATACCTAACTGAAAACATCAAACATCCTCAAAAAATGTGAACTGTCAGATATGCCAGGGCACACCTGTAGTCCCAGACCTTGGGAGGCTGAGTTAGGAGGACTGCCATGAATTTAAAGCCACCCTGCACTACATAGTAAGACCCTATCACAAAAAAATAAAAATAAAAATACTGACAAACAAAATGCAAAAAAACCCACCAACTATCAAAAGGAATAGGCTTCACAGGGGATATAGCTCAGTGGCATAGCTCCTGCTCCGCAAGACACTTGTCCTGAATTTGATTCCCAGTACCAAAAAAATAAAAGTAGGCCTCATGCCAGGGATACAAGGATGCTTAAAATTATGCAAATCAGTACATACACTATACTACATAAACAGAAGCAAAGACCAAAAAATCACATAATCATCTCAATAGGTGCAGAAAAATCCTTTGAAGAAATCAAATATACATTCACTATAGAAACCATGAATATACACAGCAGACACTTGTCTGAATTTGAAAAGGTCATTTATGACAAACTTACTGTCAACATCATATTAAATGGAGTAAAACTGAAAGCTTTCCCTCTAAAATCAGGAAGAATTCACAGATATCTATTATCACTAGTTCCATTTCACATAGTACTCAAGCCATCAGCTACAGCAAATAGAGAAGATAAAAGCAAGTAAAATTGATATGTATAAGAAAGAAGTCAAATCATCATAATTTCAAAGTTACATGGCCCCTTGCATAGGAGCCTCAAAAACATCCACAAAAAGACTGAGAATTAATAACTAATTTCAGAAATGCAGTAGGATATAAAATCAACACACAAAAATCAATGTTATTGTACACAAATATGGGCCTACTGATACAGAAATTGGGCAAATAATAACATTGACAATAGCATCAAGAACAATAAAATACTAAGAATTAACCTAATGGACGAAGCGGAGGAGTTCTACAATGGAAATCAGAATATTTTCCAAAAAGATTCAAGAGGAAATCAGAAAATGGAAAGACATCTATTGTGTTAGACATCTAATAAATAGGCAGAACAAATGGTGTCAAAATATTAATAATTCCAAAACTGATCTAAAAATTTAATGTACTTCCAATGAAAGTACCAACTGAACTCTTCAGGAAATTGGATAAAAATGTCCTAATATTTATACAAAATCAGTGGAGATCAAAAAATAGCAAAAGCAATCCTAGGAAACAAGAACAAAGCAAAAGGCACCATGATTCCACATTTCAAATTATATTACACTTCCAGCATGTTCCTGGCACAAGCACACACGTGTGAGTCAAGAGGAGAGGATGGAGGACCCAGAAATGATTCCAGGAGCAGCAAGCCATCTGATATTTGACAAAGGCCAAAATCTATTCTGGAAGAAATATAGCCTCTTTTGTAAATGTCGGTGAGAAACTTGGCTATACACATGCTCAGTATTGAATATAGACCCATATCTCTCACCTCATACTAAACTATAATCAAAATGGATGAAAGATCTAAATATTTTAATAGAAACACATATCACTCCATAAGAAAAAATCAGGAAAACTCTTGCAGTCATAGGCATAGGCAAAAATTTCCAAATAGAACCCTAGGTTTCATAAGAAATAGCATCAATAATCAACAAATGGGCTTATTTCAAATTGAAAATCTTCTATACAGCAAAGGGAAAAACTAACAAAGTGAAAAGACAACCTACAGAATGGGAAAAAATTATGCTAGGTGTGACTCATTCAGATGAATAGACTATATAAGCAACAAAAAATATTAGACTTTCAAAAATAAAAGACTCAATCAAAGGGAAATGCATTAAACACTTCTTAAGAGAAAAAGAACAAGTGGACAATGAATATATGAACAAATACTCAGTAATTTTTTGCCATGAAATAAATGCAAATTAGAACATCACTGAAATTCCAATTTACTCCAGAAAAAAATAGCTATCATCATGATATCAAAATAACAAATGCTGCTAAGGCTGTGTTATAAAACAATCCTTTCTACATTGTTGGTGGTAATGTAAACTAGTACATCCTGGAAATCAGAATGGACACTTACCCATAAGTGTCTTAGTTACTTTTTTCTCATTGCTGAAACAAAATACCTGCCACCAAGAGTTAAAGATTTATTTATTGCATGGTTTGTGAAGGTTTTAGTCCATAATCACCTGGCTCCAAGGTACGGTGTCATGGCTGAAGAGCAACCATTCATAGTGTTGGAAGACAACAAAAGCACCAAGAGCAAAGGGAGGATGGAGCAAGTCTCTTGCCCTCCCTTATATTGTACGTAGGCTACCTGCCTTAGACCGATGTAAAACTCACATGATATTTGTGTCCTCCTTTGCACAGGATGAGGACGTTCACAAAGTGAAAATTCTATTCCCCTGCTGAGTCACTTAGGTAAACTTCCAAACTTGTGAAATTGACACAATGAATCAACCATTACAACATCCTAGGGCATAAACAGCTGCCTTAGGGCATGTGTGCTACACCCTAGGATGTAGGCATGCTGAGTCAATTAAGCTTCTAAATTTCTCGAGTTGGCACAATGTATCAACTATTACCGTCCATCCCTTGTCAACTTAGCAACCAAACACATTTCATTAAATCACTTTCTAGATACAAAAACATGCTTATCCTTCTCATTTCACAACTCGAACATTATAATATGGTTTAACAATCCTTAAAAACCACTAACATTATACTACATTAGAACCAAAACATTCTGCCCCTAACCACCCAAAGACTCATGTATATCCCTTTACGCAGAAGGCATTTAGTCCATCTGTAAGAGTTGTTAAAGACTTAACAGCTTCAGCATTGTTGAAGCATCCAAATCTCGTCTCCTCCATGATGTAAGGCAAACTCTTAGGTGCAAGCGCTATACAAATGAAAAGTTAAACATTCAATGGCACAAGATAAACATATCCATTCCAAAAGTTACAAACAAAGGATACAAAGGATTGGACCAAAGCAAGTCTAAAATCCAGCAGGACAGACACTAAGTCCTGCAATTCTATATGCAGCATCCAAAGCAATATGTGGTAAATTGTGAGCTCCGAAGAGTTTGAGTCACTCTGCCCTATGTCACTTTCAGCTGTAGCTCCATGGCTTCTCCCTTTGGCTGGTGTTGCTCTTTCCTTGCAGGTTTCCTCAGAAGTCCCACATTCCAGGCTTTTCCAAACTTGTGGGACCTTCATTGCACCTTTAACTTCACAGTCACAGAGTCACATATTGCCCTCTGCAGGGCACACTGCCTGGCCTCCCAGCCTCTCTGAAATTGGAGTGTAGCCTTCTTATTCCCACAATATTTTCATTCTGTGTGCACCTAAAATCATCACCACGTGGGTGATGCCAAGTTCTGCGTCCTGCTGGAGCAGTAGCCAAGCTTTCCTCTCTCTTGGCTGTAGGAGCTGATTGCCTAGATTGCTCAGCAATCCAATTCATTTTTTTTTTATACAAAAGATAGCAGGGAATTAGCACTGAATGCTTCATTACATAATGTTATCTTCACATTAGTTAACACAAAAACAATAAAGGAAATACCAAGTTATAGAGAAGATAGTAGAGAATTAACACTGGGTGCTGTATTACATAATGTTATCTTCACATTTTTACAGTTATACAGATGATGCCTTGTTTGATTAATCAGTTTTCTCCACCTTCCTCTCCATTGTTCTAACACCCAATCAGTCATCTTCCCTCTGATAATAACTGTACTTTTGGGTTTATTTACTCCCTTAGGGTCTCACATTGGGAAGAGACATGGCTTCTTCAAATTACGCTGTAACAAATATGGGTGTACACAAATTGCTATGGCAGGAGGTGGCAAAGCACCCATCCTCAAAGAGAGTAGATAGGCAGGAAATCAGATTCACTATGGTCAGGCCCCCACTGACAAGCCCTCAAAGCCATTGGGGGTCTGGTCAAGTAGGCATGGTTACCCAGTGAACCGCTAGGCTTCACTTCAATACAGCACGTCCAGAAGCCTGGTCGAGTCCATGTGGTTGCTCCTGTAGACTGCCGGGCTCCACCCCGATGAGGTGCTCCCAGGAGCCTGGTCGAGTCGACGGGGGACCCTCAGCAGACTGCCGGGCTTATGCCCTGTTGCTGCACTGCCAGAGGCCCAGTCCAGGTCTTCAGGGTTCTCATGTAGCCTGGAGGGAGCCCCCTCCCTCCCTCAGGCTACTGAGCTCCCTGTCAAGGCCCCTGGAGCCCCCTTATAGGCCACTAGTGTATCTCTACAGGCCACCTATGCCTCTTTGGAGGCTGTCCCCACTCAGCTAGAGAACCATGTCTGCACTCTAGTTCCAGGTCTTTGCCTCCTCCCACTTCTCCATCTCCAGTGTTGCCATTCTCTGCCCCTTGCAGCTGGGCGTTGGGCACACTTGCAATGCTGGGCACAAGTGGCATGAGGTCTCTCCCACCCATGCCCACTGAGGTAGTCCAAGGTGTATACTAAGTTTAGTTATTAGTTCTAGGAAAGCATTGGAGGATTTTCTCAGGTCTGCTGTGTAGAGTATGTTGTTGTCTCTCAGACTCCAGGTCTGCTGCTTTTCGTGTAATTTGTTGCTATGGGTTCATACAAGTTCATATATGCAAGCAGAATAAGGTCCCTCGTGGTGCTCATATTAGTAGTTTAGGGTGAGTCCTGAAGCTTGTGGACTCAGCCTGTTACTGTCGGGGACACATGTTGAGTGCTCGGGTCACTAAGACTCAAGATGCTCAGAGAGGGAGTTCAGGGTGGGAGCTGAAGCCTGGTATGTCAGCTCGTGCTTCTTGCTTTCTGTTGGAGTGAGAAGAGATTGGAGCCGTGTGGTCCACCTCCATCTGCAGCTCTCTCTTACTGTTGTGCTCTAGCTCCTGTTTGTTCTTTGGCTGGATCCCTGGGAGTTGCTGCCGCTGCTCTCTGCTGCTCTCTGCTCACAGTTGCTCACACAGTGGAGAGGTAGGAAGCCACAGCCTTGGGGCAGTCTTAGAGCTGGTTGTAGTGGGTTGTGTATTGGTTGATTTTACTCTGCTTTGCCTCTGGGGCCTGAATAGAAAGGCTGCTGCAGAGTGCGGATTTTGTTTCAGTGGCTGTTGTAACTTCTCATCCTCACACTGGGTTCATCAACACCTCCTGACCACCGTTGCCTCTTTTCTGGCTGCGTTTTCTCCTCTCCAATCTTGGACCAGCTCTTGGAACTCCACCCCCCCTGACCGAGTTGGGAGGCTCCTATGAGCACAGGTCTCCAAAGCTGAAGCTGTGAGTGCTGGAATGAGGGAGCAGGCCGAGGGTGTGTTTGGAGCAGTGACTCCCTCCCTCTCTGCCTCCTCTTCCTCTGACTGTGCCATGGCTGCCCTCTGGGCCTTTCCTCCAGGACTTGTTTGCTCTTTCTGAGGGCTTCAGTTCTCACTTCAGATCCTTCCTGTGTTCAGGGTACTCATTTCTCTCCTTCTTAAATAATTAACCACATGCAGAAAAATGAACATGTACCATGTATCTCATGTGCCCCAAATGTTTAATCAAAATGTAGGAAGGACTTAAATGTAAGATTTGAAACTATGATAATATTGAAAATAAATAGGGTGACCACTTAGAATATTAGAATTGGCTGAATTCTTTTGAACAAAAACAGAAAGGACAAAAAAGCAGAAAAGAATAAAACCTGACAAGTGGAAATGCATTATACTAAAAAGCTTATTCACAGCAAAGAAAATATGAAAAGCAAAAAACCAAAAGAAAATGAACTATTTCCCATAATATATTAGTAACTCCAATAACTCAATAGTAAAAACAAACCAAAAACAAAACAGACAAAACTGATTTTAAGAAGGGCAATAGATCAAATACACAATACTAATAATAAGACATACAAATGCCAAACAATATGAAAAATGTTTAAAATCACTATTCATTAGGGAAACACTAATCAAAACCACAAAAGGAGTGAATATACCTCACCAGAATAAGAATGACTCTTTTCATAAAGATGAAAGGTATCAAGGAAAACCTGTGATTTTTTTTTTTTTTTTTTGGTAGTACTGGGGATTGAACTCAGGACCCTGCGCTTGCTAGGCAGGCACTTATTCCACTGAGCTATATTCCCAGCCCCCTAAAACCTGTGATTTAAACAGCACAGATAGAAGTTGAAATAATGTTAGGCTGAATATTTGGAATATCAAAATATGGATGGCAGAAACTGACAGTGGACTTATAGCCACCAAAGGCTGGGGTTACAAGGGCGAAAGGAAGGGTGGGAAAAGATTAATCAATGGTAGTAGAGTTGAATAGGAGAAATAATTTATTTCCTGTTCTTTCACAATATGGGGACTATAGATTGTAATGACGTACTTGCACATTTCAAAATTCTAGAAGGAGAAAATCATTGAAAGTTTTCATCATAAAGCCTTGATAAATGGTTGAGGAGATAAATATATTTACCTGATTTCAACATTACTCAATGTATAAATGTATTAAACTACCTAATACCTCGTTACATGTACAATGTCAATGGTATCAGTTTTAAAGCTATTGTTTCTAATTTCAATAAAATCTTGGTGGGGTGTATTACTGGAGAGGATGAAGAAATTGAAAGGATGGTGTCCAAGCAGTGTGTGTGTGTGTGTGTGTGTGTGTGTGTGTGTGTATAGTGTGCGTATTTGTGCATGAGGGACAAGTACAGTTTATTTTTCATGCAAATATACATTTTAATATTGATTGAAAATATGGTTTGTGTGGTTGGAAGCTATAGATGCTGTTTAGGTCTTGACTTGTGGAAGAAATCCGTAAATGGCCTTAAGAATAGAGACTAATATAAAACTAATAGATATCAAACTTCCAAATTAGAAGTTAGTAGGAGAAAGAAAGACTAAATAATACTCCATTCTTTGTGAAAGAAAAAGAATAAGGTATGAATCATATGTATCTTCTGTTAAAGTAAATTATGTCAGGAGTAAGAACGAGTGACTAGTACAATTTTTAAATTATGAAGTAAAAATACTAAATTTAAATTTGCAAATTGAATATAAGTAGTATTTAGCTATATATTATCTATAAGTTTAATTTACAACTAAATGACAAAATAATTTAAAATAAAACAATAATCAAATACAAACAAAGGAAAATTGTTATCTAAATTGTGAAATGCATAACAAAATGAGTGTGAAGAAGGATGATGTTTAATGTTATGAAAACAGAAGTTTCACAGGATAATGGATATAGGCAGATATTAGCAGAAAAATTCAAGTCAGCCTGTGCGAACCAATGAGATGTGAAGTTTTCTCTATGTCTGGAGTTTTGCCAAGGATTTCATATTAGAATTTCTTGGCACAGCATCTTGTGTAAAAGGCAGGCTGTCTTCCAATACAGGTAATTACACACAGTACACTACTCATAGAAATATCTTTAAATTCCTCTCAGTTGCAGATAAACTACTATTTCTTCAAAACATGTGTAAGTAATCAGTGGCAGTAGAAACAAAGATTGCCAAGGAAGATCATGGTACATCAGCAACATAGGGGATAATCAGTCTTTGCTTTGGTAACTAGAATTTTCATCCAGTATAGTGTCTATTTTAAAGATGCCACTGACATGTCCATGGCCCTGAGTTTTACACTCAAAATTAAAAATTATACTGAAATTGGTAACTATCAGGAATCCATGTCCATTTGTACAATACCATTCAAAATACATGTTATGATGTTCAAAAAGAAATCAGAAGCACTTTACCAAATTTTAAATACATGTAGCAAGGTAATTATTGATATATTTCTTCCACTAAGTTTACTGGATGTCTATTGAATACTTCTCTTGTCCCTCAGCTTGACATAAAACACAAGACTTTGCTGTTTGTAGTCCAAAGTACTGTTAAAGCTAATCTTCCTTATCTCTTCAAAGTTCTGTCTCTCTGTTTCTGTCTCACTGCTTTGTCCTCCTATTCCAAGCGACATATTCTTTGTCTAAATCTCAATCTCAATCTCTTTTTGTCCATTCCTATCCTTCTTATGCCAAAGTCACATTGTTATGGCTGATACGTTGTGTCAACTTGGGGAGTCCAGAGGTTTGGCTGAGTGACTCAGCAAGAAGCCAGGGTGCTTACTTTGTATATATCCTGAACCTGTGAAAGAGGAGGCGTGGAGATTGTGTGAGAGCTACCCGCCCCCTGAGTGGGGGTAGGCTGTTTACAATATAAGGGAGAAAAAGAGGCTGTTTGCAGCCATTCCTCCCTTTTGCTGGTTGTCTTTGCTGTGCTCTGCTGCTATGAACTGTTGCCCTCTGCCATGTGCCACTCTGCCTCAGAACCAGCCAAGAATAGACTGAAACCTCCACAAACTGTAAGCTAAATAAACCTTTCCTTCCTTCACTTGGGGCACTGGGTATTTTGTCTCAGCAATGAGAAAACAGTTGCTTTTCTCATTGTTGAGCCAAAATTCCTGGAGTTAAAGGAAAAGGTTTATTTTGATCATAGTTTAAAGTAGAGGTTTCAGTTCATCATCAGCTGTCTTCAATGCAGAGTGGTATGACAGAGTGGTTTCACAGAGAAGAAATAGTTTATGGTAAAGCAGGGCAGGCAAAAGGCAGCAAGCATCAAGCAACGTGTGACAAGCACCAACCACAGAAGCTCCTTCTGTTCCTTTTATCTTTTCCGGGGTACAACTTAATCTTAGCATCACATCATGAATCAATCCCAGCTTCACACACTTGATTCCAGTAGCACACACCCTATATCCAGCCAGCTCTGCAATCTCCACGTGTGACCACATGAGGCTTTAGAGGGCCATTTAGATACAATCCATAATATCATATGTATGAAAGATTTACCTAGTATAAGTCAAAAAGGATGCTGTTCCCTCAGTGTGATGGCTGAGATAGGTCTTAAACCTCAATATGATGATTTCCTTTTTTACATTTCAATAACATTTCATTTTTGTGTATTTTTTCCTTTTTTCTTCTCAGTTTTCCTCCATTTTCTCTGACAGTTATCCCAGTTAAACTGAAACTAAAGATGCTGTTATACCAAGGCTCAAATCCTTACCAGTGTTTAACCATAAAGGAAAGGAAATTCTTTTTTGTAGGTCTAGAGTGAACAATCTTGAACATAATTGTTGCAATCATAATTGTCTTTAGTGTTATGCTTCTCCTGTCATCTCAGGAGATTGATTTGTCTTCCCTCTAAAAGTTTTTGCCATAGGTTGATAATAAGTTGATATTGTTGGGGGTTATAAAAAATAAGTAGATATTTTTCCAAAAATGAGTTTTCAAAAAAGTTTATTTTTGTGCACATATTACAAATGTAGTACTAATAAAATGTACTTGTTATAATGAGCTATACTTGCTTATAAATTTTCTACAAATTTGACCAGTTCCTGGAATGAAGCAATATTATGGATATTTATTAAAATTACAAATATTAAAATGTTAAGAAAGGTGCCTATAGTACTTTTTCCTGTTTAGATACAAACACCCAAGTAAAATGGTGAAACCTAACATGAATATAAATTGTTTTCTTTGTAATCTAATGTTGAAGCTCAAACCATATTTGCACAAATTTAGAAGGGGCCTAATTATTTAGAAACGAAATATTTCTATTTATTTCATACTAGATCGTCTTTATGTAATGTCTTACGTGGTATTGAAAAAATTGTCTATAGACATGTAGTTGTGACTAGGAGGCATTTGGAAACCTCATCTATAAGAGAGTAATTTTTCCTGGAGCATGTAACTTAGGGTCATATAGAATGTGAAATGGAATCGTGAGCTTTGGATTCAGAAACATTTAGTTCAGACTCCAGCTTTCTGAGTTACTACTGGAACAACTTTTCTAAAGTTGCTAAATTTCCTGTGTGTTTTAGCTGCTTCATTTATATCATGGAGATGATATTAGTGTTTAACCTCCTAAGGATAAGGAAATAATGATCAAACAATAAAAAATCTTTAAAGAGACAAAAACACATGGCTCTGCTTTATGAACTAATGGATTTCTTTTCCCATCATCGAGGATATGTCTATCTCTAGAAGGCTGAACATACTGGAGATGATATCTTGAGTCTTTCTCTACTTGATTATTTATATTTCCATAAAGTGAAATGCATATAAATACATGCAATGAAAATTCTTTACGTTTTTTAATTACTTATATTAGCAGGGCAACTCAAAAAATAAAAATGAGAAAATTTTACTGTTAGTTTATTAGATGTTTATTAGCTTCGCATTTGGAGAGTTTATTTTATTTTATGGAAATTTAGCTATCTATAAATACATAGGGAAATTTAATTCAGGTGTCACGTCTTTCAATATAATTGTGCTTTCAAAAACATTTAATTGTTTATTCAGTATTATCTATGGTGATCAAAGGGCAATAGTCTTACAGATCGTATGCCACAAACATAGCAATATTGTACTCATAGGCTTAAATGCTCACCAATTTTTCATTATAAAATAAAATAGATAGCTTCTAATGTTATGTACAATGGTTTTGCTGCTGTTGTTAGTTTGTCTAAATTTATAACACAAAATAATCCCTTTATTCCTTAAAGAGATGAACCTATTAAGTGAGAAAATATTTAAGCAATTTGACAAATGCAAATATAACATATTTTAAATCAAAACAATTATACAGTAAAGAGTACTGATGGATAAATCAGATGTTTTTGAAAAGAAACTTTTAGTGAATTTAAGAAATGCAGTACTATTAGAACTCTTTCTCATTCCTTAAAAAAAGAATTAGAGCAAATGACTATCTGAAAGGAGTTCTTTGGTCACTGCCATTTGATTTGCTTGAGCAGATAACTTGGAAGGTATATATAAGTACATGGAATATGAAGATGTTTCTGTTTTATAAAATGTAGGCACAAAATTTTAAAAAGGTACTTTGTATATTTAAACAATTATTTATCATTTATTTACTAAAATTAGTATTATTGTGCATGCTTAAAATTTCATTTTTAAGGCCTAACTGAGTACTTTCACAGATCAGAAAATTTAAGAGATATTATTACTTTAACCGAAGCTCTATATTTTTTGATCATTCTAAATAATGTTATCTATATAAATTGAATACATTCTGCTGAGATTTCCAACAGAGATGAGATTTTTGGTCTTAAATACTACTTTGAAGTTAAGAATATCTATTGCTTTGGGTGGTTTGCCTCATGTTCCTGATGTGCATTTTGTGGTATTGCTTTTTAAAATTTTTAATCTTTTAAGTTGACATGAAATACGAAAATTGTACGTATTAATTGGGTAATACAATGTTTTGGCACATGCATATATCAAGTAATATTTAAATCAGATTAAACTATACATCTCCTCAAACGTTTGCCACTTTTCTTGTTAAAAACTTACAGTCGTTTCTTGCTGTTTGAAATATGCTGTACATTTCTCTTATCTATAGTCACCCAGTGGTGCAGCAGCACAGAACTGCTGGCTCCCACCTTGCTGTGATTTACCGCTTTTGTTCAGCATCTCCTCCTTCCTCTCTCTCTCCCCTTCTCCCGGTCTGCGGTGACTGCCCCTCTACTCTCAGCTCCTATGAGATCAACTTTTAAAAATTCCACATGATTGTGGGGTTCTCACCATCCGTGCGAGCCTATTCCACTGAGCATCATGACTTCTTCCATCCAGGTTGTTTTTACTTCCCCTTTCTACTAGGAAATGTTTGCGACACAAAGCAAACACATGCATCATGGGAATCTGTGCACATACAAATCACACCATGATCCATTTTACTTTCCTTCCCCTCCTTCCACCCCATGTCTCTCCCATCTTCACATCCCCCTTTCGTCTCCACAAATCTACCTTCCTGTCTCCTATCTTCTATGTGCTATGTTGCATCTAAATGATTTCTACTTTAGAGTTCTTATATACAAGAAACTTGCAATATTAAACCTGCAGTGTCTATTCTTGCCCATGACAATATTTCATTTTCATATCAGATTAGAATTCAGTTTTGTATCGCTGCCACATTGTAATACATTCCTTAATTGATGGATACTTAATGCTGTTTCCATTTCTTGGCTACTGTGAGCACTGCTGCAGTGAACATGGCATTTCGCTTTGACATGATTTTATTTCCTTTGGTTACCTGTACAGTAGGGGATTGCTGGATCATATAGTAGCTCTATTTTAAATTTTGGAGGAAATACCATATTATTTCCAACATGATTCAATTAGTTTACATTCCCATAAATAGTGTAGAATACCTCCCTCTCGTTCAAATACTTTCCAGCACTTATTTTCTTTCATCTTTTTGATAAAATCATTCTTACTGGGGTAAGATTTTGATTTTCATTTTCTTGATGAGTAGTGACTTTGAGTATTTTTACATGTACCTTTTGACCATTTCTACATCTGTTATAGTTTTTAAATTATTTATATTCATAGAATTATACATTGGATTTGCTTTGGAAACTTGACTCCCCTACCCTTATATTTTTGGTTGATGATTTATAAAACCGTAGCATCTCATCTTTTTTTCTCATCAGAATTGCTTGAATAAAAACTGGTGATGTAAAATGATTTTTCTAACTATTGGACAATTTTTTTATTTAAATGATACTTTTCATGTCTCAGTACAATTCAAAATTTTAAATACGTGTTAACTTCTTGGAGAGAGAAAATTCAAGTTATAGTAAGCCAAATCATTGCTGGTGCTTCTCATGCTCTGCCGTGGATGCTTCTTGTAGATGAGCTATATGAAGTTTGGATGTTTGGGTAAATTGTTCCTCCCTTCTTATTCTCCCAATAGAGCTCCTCAGAGCCTGGGGTGGATTTGTATAATTAACTTGGTTGTGAGCCATCCGTCCCATAGGTCAAGCCAATTAAAAGATATCTAATGGAGATGTGGCTCCAAACAGTGGCATATGGCACAGAGCCACTAAAGCTCACTGGAGACAGAAAACAGTCACATGGATCATAACTGTGAATTAAAACACAATTAGATGTTGAACACTTTGGACTCAAACCTGTTTCCCTTTTTTTTTTTTCAGTTCCTCTACTCCTTTTTGTACTCTCTTTCACAGGTGAGAAGGAGGGGAGGAATGTTCAAACTCTGGTTTTGGTCACTGGATTATTTGCACAATGTGATACTTTACTCACTTCCTGCTGGTATCACAAAAACATTCAATTTTGATGACATTACATATACCTGGCTTCCAGAAAATCAACTTTCTGCCTCAGAAATCTAAGAAGTGAGCCTCAGGACATATTTAGACATTCCATGAGGCCATTCAAAAGATTAGAAAAAATTTTTGAATGAAATATAAACATAATGCTTAAAAGAATCACTTTGAATGAATACTGTCAGAGTCTATTCTATTGTGATATAAATAAAATTACTATATTCACAAATTTACTCTATAAATTTTGTGCAAAAAGGGGAGAACTTAAGTAACATGAAAACAGAGTTGTAGAATTACTAATAATTTGACAAAACTCCTTGGTTATGTCTATTAATGTTTTAAAAATTAGTGTACGAATCGACAGAATGCCAAATACACAGATGTTTGGTGCTTAATTAAAAGTCCATCAAGCACTACTTTAGGATTAACTTTAGGCTGCAAAACAATTTTTGCATGAATTGTTATGGGATTTCAATCCATTCTGTGTTCTGTTCCTTTGGATCTGTTTCTATGTCCACTTTAATAAGTAAACTGTTAAAACATGAGCTAAAAAGGCAAAATTTGAATCTTTTTAGAGGCATTATAAAATGATTTTGCATTGCACTAGAAATAGCTTTTTAAAACCGTAGATATGGTGGATATTTATTTTATTTCTTTCTCTGCTACGAACTTGCTATGTTACTTCAGACACATGTTACTTCACCTCTCTGCTTCTCATTTTTATCTGTTTCTGAGTCATGAAGTAGGAGACGAGTTGATTACATGATTTCTGAGGTTCCCATCTACCTTGAAAATTCTGGGTCAATTTTTATTCATTTTTTTCTCCGCAAAAAGGGAAATGAAAAATCAGTGATGAGGTGAGGAGCGATCTCATACTGTACAAATATTTAGAAAGCAATCTGAGTATTTTAAAACTACCAGTGGTTGCCCTTTTGAACCAGCAATACAGAGGAGGGAATATTATCAGGAACAGTGACAATATTGCCCCTAGATATCACTCTCTCATTAAAAGCTAAACTGCAAAGAGTCAAACACCATCATGATCCCATCTCTCTCAGAAAGCTGTTGTTTTATCATTTTCCTTGAAAATAATTGCACCACATAGTCATTTTTGAAAACTGATCCCTGTGGAACCACTAGACATTTATTAGTAACTAATAATGCTAGTTTCAAACATACACTAAATGCTTTACTTGAGTGCTGCTTTTCTATGTAGATAGGCTAAGTTTCATTATGGAATATAGCATTTTTGCTGTGAAAGAGACAGAAATGTAGGAATAATTTTATCATTTAAATGTGCTATAGCTAAATTTTAAGTACTTGCAGTAAGATGTACTTATCATATTTTAATTTATTGATGTCAAAGTTTTAATACACAGTCCATAATTTGGTTATGTTATTTCCTTCTAAAAATTCATAAGCAAATATGTCCTCATGAACTTACATGAGTCTATGGACAAAAGATTTACTTTGCCCACCAATGCTGTATACAAAGACAGCGATATTCCTACATTTAGTTTCTTTAAAACGCTACTAGCTAAGCTAGAATGGGTAGCTGAAATATTCTAGCAGAATTATTTCATTTTTAAAACTAAAGGTGGGTGTATGAGGCTTCTGTCACATCTCTATATTTACAGTGAAAAGTCATTTGTAGGCAGTTTATGTTGAAAGTGACAGCATTTCTATCAAGCTGTACATCAGCTGCTGCTAGCGAGTCAGAATTATCATCCTTCACTGGGCTGTCTTGCTTTATGATATCAATTAGCAAACAATCTGCTTTGTTGGCACATGATACAATTAGGATGCAAAACAGAGTGACTGCGAAGCAAAACATGGGTAGGGGAGAAGGCAGTTTTGCCCAAGCATGGGGGAGAGAAAATTATATCATTTTTCTGTCTGTCAGTCTTTAATTTGTCATGATGTCTGATCATTGACACTAATATCTACAATAATATTACTGTTGCTGTTCCTATTTCTCAGAAGGATATAAACCTGTGACTTTTAAAAAATATGTAACTCATTGCTTTTTCTTTCTTTTGAGAAGTTTTTCAGTTGTTCGAGAATTTACATTTAGGCCTCGACTTACATTCCAGAAAAAATTGAAGAATCGCATTCCGTAGAGAGCAGGAGAGCGGGGACACTAGAGGGCGCTGTTACGCTGTATTTTTCATTGTCATTTTTCTCGCCAATAAAATTTGCATGTCTTTAGGGATGCCTTTTAATTGCTTAATCTGATCTTTCTAACTATTTATTTTCTTTTTTGTTCTTTCATTTGTTGGGGGGAGGATTGAGAGGTTTCATTGACCAGGAAAGCTCTAGACTTTTAGGTTCATTATTTTGATAAATTTTGTCCCACTTGGATTATCTGGATGGCCTTTATAACTATATTGAAATCCTCTGATCATGTCCTATGACATTTCTGCTTTTTTTTAAAGATCACCTCCACAGCTGCAAGTGATTGCTACTTAAGCCCAATTGTAAGGGCTTCAAGATGTACACAAATCACTCCTGTGTATTTCTTCTAAGCCACATTTAAACCCTAGTCTCCAGAGGTGAAAGGCGAGATACCAAGTAATCTGCCACCTGGCTCATTCTAACATGATTGGTAGAGAAAACAAATTCATCTTCTGACGAATATACTAGAACAGTTTTTCTTCAAAGGTCAAATGAAATTTATGCTTCATACTCAAAACTTTGGCATTTCAATTAACTTTTAAAAGTCAAAAAACAATATAATAAGCTTTAAAATGCACTTGAAGAGAACACACATTTTATTTATTAAGCATAGTAAAATAAGGTTAATGACTTTTCTCATAACATTTTGCTCTTGTCTCTATTTTAACAAGATTTTGTAATAGGAGATTTAAATTTGTTTTAATCTAAGATACTTCTTTTAGTGGCCTTCTTTTGTAAAATATTAGCTTTTGAAGTAAGTGAAAGGTGAGTTATTTCACAAGTACACATGATATAAGGAAAGAGGAAGTTCATACCAAAGGTAAGTGCTCTGCCAAGAGAGGTCACAGTAGCATTCAATAGGATATAATTAAAACCTTGATCACAGCCCCAATTCATTTCATTGGCATGTAACATTTTTCACCGAAGTATTGTTTGAGAGTTTTGTCAACAAAGACTGAGTCTTATTTCTCAACTCCAACACTAAGATTTCCAGTCTACAACTTATGCAGCATTTGTAAAAGTACCTAATACACTTTTGCTGCCTTCTTGCAATCATAAGACTGATAAGAACAACTTCAAAATAGGACTGAAGCTGCTGTATTCATTTGGCATCAGTCGTGAGATTGCAGGTGTGCACCAGCCCTCCTGTCTAAAGGTTGTATTCTGCAGTATTGGCTTGGTCACCTGAGTCTGCTTCTCCCAAGTACTGTGTGCTATTACTGCTACCCTTTTGTTTCTTGTTGAAGTTATGATAAAGGGAGAATTTTCCCTTGAGAACTGAGTGAGAGGAATCCACAGAAGTGCAGACCCAGGAGCAAGGCATTGTTCTGTACCTTGTTATACAGCTATTTCCCAGGCTACAACGTCATGAAAAATAACTGTCCATCCATTTAGATCAGACAGATCAGATAACCAATTTAATTGAGTTTATGCTGACAGGAAAGTGGGGTCCAGTCCTTGACTAAAAATCACATTTGTTGTAGCTTCGATTTCCAGGCTTTTTTGATTTATAAACCTTCTGTTGAGCAGAAGTGAAAATGTCCACTCAGATGTTTACTGTTGATGTTTGTTTCTTCTGTGTAACATTTTAATATTTATTACAATTGTTTGTTAAAAGAGGTTAGTTTGTAATCAATGAGATGTCTAAAGTTATTTTCTTTTCAACTTTATTGAGATATTTTTATAAGTACAATTGTACATATTCACAATATACAGTGTCATATTTTGATGTATAGAGACAATAAAACTAATGTATCCATTACTCATATAGCTACATTTTTTCTGTTCAGAAAACTTAATACTCTCACAGAATCATTTAATATATGTGATACTATATTTGCTAGAACTTATTTACCTTATAGATACAAATTTGTATGTTTTGACTAATATCTGTCACATGTCACTCACTTACTAACCACAGATAACCATTGTTCATCTCTGTAATTCAATGTTCTGGACATCTTTAGATTTATATACAAGTGAGATTATGCAGGTTTTTTCTGCATCTTATTTTACTGAAAATAATATTCTCTATCTGGAGTTATCCATGTTCTTGCAAATGACAAGGTCTTCCTATTAAACTCAATATTCTTCATATATATAGATGAAATGCATAAATATATGCATTGCTTAGATACAATTCTATATAAAGCACACATATATTATAAATACAGCAATGATATAGCTAGAACCATAGCTATAGATATATACATAAAACAATAGAAATAATTTTGTATTTATTGATGGACATTTAGGTTGTTTCCATATCTTGGTTACTATGAATAATAGTAGCAAATATGAGATAGCAGATGTGTATTTGATATAAGTAATGGTTTCATTTCCTACACATATATACCCAGAAGAGGGATTGCTGGATCATATATTAGTTATACTTGCAGTATATTTTTGTGGAACCACTATATTCTTTTCCACAGTCACTATACCAGTTTCCATTTCCACCAACATTGTACCAGGGTTACATCTTTCTTACACACTCACCAACATTTGATACCTTTGTCTTTTTGGTAATAGATATCATAAGATATAAAATGGTATCTCCTTGTAATTTGATTTGTCTCCCTGAATATTGACTTCAAATTTCATTAACTCTAGTAGTTGTCTATTCCTACATATTCTTCACAAATGGTTTTGAAATAGATTATTTAAAGAAGCTTTTGATGTTTTCTGAGTAAAACATAATTATCTAGTTATTGAGCTTGCAAATTTAGAATATCTCTCTCTTCCCAGATGCTTTTGAGAAGTGGCATCAGAATAGAAAGAGATGAGTGTTACATTAGCAAACAAAAACTCAACTTCACTAACTACTGACATATATGATGCCTTGAGTTGTTCTGTTTCCCTAACGGGAGAGATTTTATTTATAACATTGTATGGAGTCATATGGCTTGCTTTCAAATTAATTTATAAAATCTCAACTGAAGAGCAAATGCTAACATTAAAAGTAAAACAAATGTAACATACATAAATATGTTTTTGTAAAGACACAGACATAGTTTTTCAGTAATTTGGTCATGCTGTTATGATTTGGTTATTTACATGAAAAAAGACTCAAATATTAATATTAAAATATGCCTCTATTTAAATCATTTTAATAATTTTTTCTCTATTATGTTCATACTCTATGCTATCTCACTTAGTAAATTGTCAAATTTTCAGTAAAATATAATCTATTGAAATAGTTTATCGCCATTGCATTACAATAAATCCAGCTGGAAGTGCAAAAATAGTTCTAAACATCACAAGAATATACGAAAGAATATTTTCAGTGATCAGCAGTTATATTGACACTGTGAACATGTTTTTATACTAAAAAGCACAATTTGGAGCCTACATTAGCTAATGGAAGATCTTGTTCTTTGTAGTATTAAATTATAAACCGAAGCAGATGTCAATTATCTAAAGAATTGTTATTTATGGGAGGATTCTGTTTCAAAAAACTCATTGATAAAATTTTCCAAAAATAAACTTCAAAAGTTTGATTCATAAGCCTTACAGGGATATTAACATATGAGAAAAGCAGAGTTCTTTTTTGTTATGTAAATAATCTGACTGTCCAGTTTAGATGTTGTATCACCCATTTATCAATTCTATGAGGGCCTTCAACCACTATAAAACAATGTTATGGGGTTTGCTGTTGTGATCAGTGGCAGGGGAAAGAAGGAAGGTTAATTCTACATCATGAATTAAATTCTACAAAAGCTTATCAACATAAAACTGATGTCTAATTTAGTATAGTCTGAATTCAGAATCAGTTTTATACTAATGAGTTTTTTAGAGAAACCTCATTAGTATTGAAGGGCTCTCCAGGAAGTAACCTCCTGTCACCCTATAAGGGGAGATGAAATGAAAGTAGAAAAACAAAGAAGAAAGGACAAAGAGAACTTTAATGGGACCTCCTCTCAGAAATACTTATAATAACATGTTAGCTCATTTCATCCTGAAATTAATCTGAAAGGAGAAAATACAAAATAAGCCAGTCCATCAAAGGCAGAGATAGAAGCACTTTTCTCTGAAAGGTTCCGATAGAGCAGGTTGTGTGCAGTTGGCTGGGTTAACTGTTCGTAAGGGAATCATGTACATGCAGAGTAACCCGTACTCTTCTTCAAAACTTGTGAGGTCTGTGTATGGGGGAACATACAGGAAGTGGTGAGTGGACATGGCATTAGCTCATCATGAATTTCTACATTATATTAGCAAATTTGTGCCTCATGATTATTATACTTACTGATTGGCAATTCAAATTTAGGAAAAAGTCAATAACCTCATGCTGTGGTGCCCAAAACCATAGCTGGGTGTGATTACTTTGTATAGGACTCACAGAACACAGAACTCTGTTACACTCATGATTAAGTTCTACTACAGCACAAAGGTAAAGATTAGAATTAGCAAAGGTGGAGACAGCGGAGTCTAAGAAAGAGCAGGTACAAATTGGTGTGTGTCCTTTCCCAGTAGAAGAAGAGGAACAGTGCTTATTCTTCAAGCAATAAATCTGTGATATTTGCAGCATGTTTACAATTAAAGAAGCTCACTGCAGTCTTTATATAGGGTTTTTCATAGAGATCAGTCATATGGACAATGAACAACTTTCTGATGACCATCTTTATGGTATTTAGTATTAAAAATCAAACCCAAGGTTCAGGGCTCCAAGTTAATACAACAGGAATCATCATAAGTCACATTATTAATAGTATCTACTTCACTTGTCCAAAGGTCAAAATATACAGGAACCCTATCATCTTGTAGAATATCCCAGACTTAGAAGTGATCTCCCAAAAGTAGCTCAAGGACTACTCTTGAAACTTTTGAAATGTGTAGAGTTTGGAAAGCTTAAACCTACCGATTTAGTTCTTTATTGTACAATATAAAGATTATAAATGTTTTCTGTTTTTCTTTGCCATGTATGGCCAGGAATTTGATATAGTATATTGTTTTATTTTATATGTTGAAGACATATACTCCTTCAATAAAAACTTCATATCAGCACCCTTGGTTGATTTCTTTAGAAAAGGGATTTGGAGATAGAATAAATATCTATGCAAAACTGAGGTTACAGTTTAAATTTTTAGACAAATGTTGAGAACATTGTAAAGTTTAGGATGCAAATTATCATTCAGAAGCTACTCAGAAGAGCATTGCACTTCAAGAATTCAGCAAACACACTAGAATTGAGGTGTGATGGGTGAAAGGGTTGTGGAGGTCAAATGAATTTCTGCTTAACATACATTTGCAGCTTGGAGCTGGACTTCAAATGAACTTGATCACACTTAGGGAGTAAGACAAGTTTGATAGATGTGTTAAGAGAAGACTTAATCCATCATTAAAACAATGGTAGAACAAGTCATATGTTTCCTAATAAAGCTATAACAAAGTTCAAGAAATGTAGGAATTTATAAGAACACATTTATTATTGTACACTTTTGCTGTTCAGTATCTGAAGTGAATCTTAGCGATGATACAGGAAAATAAAAACTCACAATCTGAACAAAATCTTGGATGAGTTCATGTTCTCTAAAATTGAAGAATGAATTTTAGGAACAATGGAGGTTAAGAACAATATATTTATGGAGGGAAAGAAATCTTCTGTCAAGGGAGGGACAGAAGGGGGCCCGAGTGGGTTGCCAAGGACCTTGCCCTTCCCAGAGACTTTACAGAGCAAAGCTCCAAGGAGGGGTGGGTCCAAGATAGAGGAGAATGGGAAATTACAAGGCGGGCATGAGGGGGGATGAAACTATGATCAGCCAATAACATCACATTAATTGTCCAGGTAAAATTGAGTAAACTGAGATCAAATGGGGAAGTGAGTCACGCAGCAAGAGGGCATAAACACGGGGGGGGGTGGACTTTTCCTGTAGGTTGTGGGGCTGGGGACTCTGTGGGTTTTTCAAGGTGCTACTTATTTAAAATATCAATCCCTGATGTTCACACCTAGGGAAATATGTGGCTACATTTGTTTAGTCCTTTTGTCTTGAGGTCTAGCCCCATGGGTATCTTGTCTTTCATGTTGGCTCCTTCCAGGGCCTGGCCCTGTCTGAGTGCCTGCAATATTTCTACCTAACAATCTATGACATTAGGGGGCTAAAATTAAGGTCTGGGCAAATCTGTATTTTTCTGGAAGCTCCGTGGGAGAACACTTTTCTTTAACTGCACCCAGAAATCACTTGAATTCCTTCAACCCTGTCTCTTTTCTTCAAGTTCGTCAGTCTCACCCTTGCTTCTATCTTCACATCTTTTCGACTCTTCACCTTGTGTCTCCCTCTTTCCCTTATGTGAACACTAGGACCATATTGGACCTACCTGAATTACCAAGTATAATCTGCCCATCTCAAATTCCTTAACATAATCACATTTGCAATGTTTCTTTCCATGAAAGGTGATATATTCACAGGTTCCCAGGATAGGGATGTGGACACTTCAGAAAAGGGCATCGTTCTATCTACCATAGCACAAGACAAAGCAAACATAGGAATAGCTGAGAGTAAAAAAATCTGATATCAAATGCTACTTCTCAATGTTAGATTGTCCAGTCATGTTATAAACGAGTGTGGCCAAAGCCCCATTCACCTGGGATACCACCGTTTATTCATGGAGGGTCTATAACTCCATGAAAATTTCAGGAGAGTTTGGCCTTAGTTTTGCATGTGCAGAAAACCAATGGTCATAATTTAAAAGCAACCCATTATACTAAGGATTCACTGAAATATTAAAAGATTGATTAAAAAGGTGCCCTTTATTTTTAAGTACCATATATCCAGATTTCCAAATCAAGTACTCATAACACATTGTGTCATTTTTAGTGAGCACCTGCAAGTATGTTTTTGTGTTTCTCAATGAAGAAAATTGTAAGTGTCCATTAACCTGTCCCAGTATAACTTAGGAAACAACCTGGCAGAGATGCTTTATCTCCCAGAGAATAGCAGTTGTTGATATACAGTGTGGGAAGCCCCTTTCCACAGACCAATTTTTATATCCATAATTTCTAATCCATTAGTATATTCACATTTCAGCATCTATCCTCTTGTAATTGCTAGAACAAACACAAGTATAATAACTAGAATTTCATTAAAAATGGGATTAGACACTGGATTTAAAATATCAGAATCCCATCAAAAAGCTAAAGTGAAAGTTAATGAAACAGTTCCATCTTACAATAACAAACATCCCTTAAGTATTTGAAAACCCTTTGGATGCTAGTACCATTGGTGACGTGAAAATGACCTATTTTCATTCACAAAATTATCCTATGATTACCTTTAATACAGTTTACAATTTGCAAATGAATTAAATGAAACTAAAAATAAATCAAAGGAATGGTAGTTTCATCAGGTAAGTAGGATTTGAAACAGGCTCATCTAAGGTTGGAGTTTCTGATATCAATGTTAGTGTTGACTCTTTCTTTGTGTGGTAGCAACGCAGAGCACATGGAATGTTCAATGTGTGTACTTGCTTTCCTACTAGAGTTAGAGAAAAAAAATCTTCATAATTATATTTTAAAAGAATAGTGATTGACTTGGGAGAAACATTTTATTCTCTGACCTGTAATTTCTCTGAAGAGATTTTCTATTAATCAGTAACCTGATAATCCTTTTTGCCAAAATTTCCCCTTGGATATCTGGAAGTGACAATGAAATGCCACAAGCAAATTTTCTCCTCATAGCTGAGTGAAACACTGAGCTATCAATCAGGAATCTACTGCATGAATTCATACTGCAAGAAAAACTAGATGTGATTTTAGACATTTATGTGAAACCATTTTCATGTATCTTTCCAATGTGTGCATCCCTAAGCCAAAAATGAAGAGACACTTTTATTATGATTTTACTTTACTCATAATTGTATTTTAGCCCCAAGGTGTTCAATTACAATATGACAAAATAGTGGTGCTTTTGGCCCTTGAAGTTTTGTATTCACTGTATTCAAATTTTTAACTATGCCTGCCAAATACGCCAAGTTTCCTTGAAATTCATCTATTTTAAGGTCTAAGGCTGTTCTTTTATTGCCTGGTTTTACAAATATAGGACAACAGTATTTCTGTACTCATAAATCTTTAGAGATGCATTTCTATCTGACAATGCATTATGAAATGCAATAAAATACTTTAATGAATATTATATACACAAAGTAATCTAACATATATATATATATATATACACACATATATATATATATATATATAATTTGGCCACCTTATAGTTGAAGTTGAAATCATCTTTTCAGTCCCAGTGGCTTAGTTTTGATGCCAGGGCTTACACAATCAATGATACTCAGAACATCCCAATAAAATGTAGCCTTTTAAAATTTAGCAATCAAAAGTTTTGATTTTGAAAATGTATGCGTGTGTGTGTGTGTATGTGCTGGTCTCTAAACTTTGACCAATAACATTTCATCCACTTAAAGAAAATTTACACATTATTGAACACAGTTCTGTCAGTGGTATATTAAAAATGAATATGTCATGATGGTGATTACTTTGATTTGGGTGATATTTTTGTAGGTGTATGTATTTAAATTAATCAAAATTTGCATATTAAGTATGTATAGTCTCATGTACCAATAATATCTTCATAATCAAATAATCAGACACTTAAAAACAAAGGAAGGCACCTTGAGACCATAATGTTAAGTGAAATAAATTGGAGACAAAAGCTGAGATATCACACAATTTCTCTTAAGAAAATCAAACTATAAAACTCAAAGTAGGCCTCACCTCCCAACCTAGAGGACCACAGAGCCTGGGGCCGCTCCATCCGCTGCAGCAGGCCTCGGCTTCCGTGTCTATTTTTGTTTTCCTGATTATACCCTTTGAAGTTATCAATATGTAATACAACAACCATTGTTAATTCCCTGTCACCTTGTCTGTAATTCAGTTTTACTTGCACTATTCTTGTGCTACTTTGTAAGTGGTTGTTAATATGTTTTTTCATTCTTTTACTTTAAAAAAAAATGCAAAGTAAAGGTAGGTAAGAGAAAAGAGCATGACAGGCCTTTTGGAAAGAGAAAGGGGACGGGCAGACAGAGGAAGCACAGACAGGAGGCGGGGAGAGCAGGGAAAGGGGAGGGGAAAAGCCCTGAAGATGCTCAATAGCTGCGCATCCACTCTGCACAATGAATGTGTCATTACCTACAGAACGCCTGTGCTAATAAAAAGTGAAAATTTGGAAAAAGAAGAAAAAGACAAACAGAAAACCACTAACCTTCAAAGGGGTAATAAGTAAGAAATTTTGGCAATTCTGTGATAGTTTTTACTAAGTCATGAATTCAGTGTTTGAAGGTAGAATCAGAAAAACATAAACGTTTTGTTAATCTTTTATCATAATGTTTTGAGAACATCTAAGAGAAATGGTTTTATGAGAGGTTTTGGAGTATAAAATTGTCTTTGTTACCTGATGATTAAAAGGAAAGTTCCAGGTAAAACCCTAGAGGCTCTTGATAATATTTTCCAATGACGGCCAATGGCATGTGCTTTGGAAAATGATACTTATCAGAAAAAACACTTTAGGGAATTCCGAGAAGATGGCAACCAGGTGAGCAGCAAAACAAAGATCCTCCCTGATAGAGAGATCCAGCTCGAGACAGGCTTGGTGTGTGTGAGTGCTGGGACTGAGACTGTGAAGTTCAAACTGAACGTGTTACTCTGCGCTGCCCGGGCCGTGGCGGGACGGCCCAACTTGCCACAGTGAGGCGCGGGCAGGCCCGGAGCACTGAGCAGCGGAGGTGCTCAGCGTGGTGCGTGGGCAGCAGCTCGACCGGGTCCGCACGCCCCGAGGGCACCCGCGGGGGGCCAGACCATCTGACCTCCTGACCCTGAACAGCTTGCTGGTGGCTGCAGCCAGAAATTGGCTTTTTGGCGGCTGCAGTGCAGGGCGGACTCGGTGCCCATGCTCCACGGGCAGACTGTGCTAATCCGGGCTGCGGACCGGGATCCCGCTCTGGTCTCTGTCCTCACTGCCGGCGCCCTCCTCAGCCTGCAGCCTGCAGGCACAGCAGCGGCTGTGATTGGCGACCCCTGTGAGAGTGCCAAGGAGACAGAGAAGCGCCGGGGAGTGGCAGATCGTGGGTGAAGCACGAAATATTAGCACTTTGGGACCTGCCTGCTTGCACAGATTCCAGGACGGGTGAGCTGATTGCGCGCCTCAACCGACCGGATCACTGAGTGGGGGAGGAGCTTGGCCACCATGCCTGCAAGGACCCCTGGGTGGGCAGGGGAGTTGTTCACATGCCCCGGCCAGGTCTCTGGGTAGGGAGTAGCTCAGCCCACAAAGCAGCATCTGAGCAGCCTTTTGAGCAGAACTATTAGCAGAAAGATTAAGGGAAATTCCCCCAAAGAGAAGGAGCCATTGGAGCAGCCTTTGCAACGGACCTTTGCCTGGTGAACTGCATGGGTAATTTACAGCTCAATAGTTTGAATCTGATATCCAAAAATGGGAAGACAGAAGAACAAAACTCAGTCTCAGAACTCAACCCCACCCACAGCAAGTCCTGGATGCCAGGATATAAGGGAACCAGGAAGCCACATACCTGCAAGTTCTGAAACGATTGCATTCGAAATAACGAAACATCTCCAACAGGCCACAGAAGAGATTAAAGCAGAAATAAGCCACATACCTGCAATTTATGAAACAATTACGTCTGAAGTAACGAAACAACTCCATCAGGCCATAGAACAGATTAAAGCAGAAATTAGTCACAAACCTGTAATCTCGGAAACGATCACATCCAAAGTAAAGAAACAACTCCATCAGGCCACAAAAGAGATTAAAGTAGAAATATTCTCTAAGACAAAAAATGAACTGAAAACCATAATCGAAGAAATGTTCCGCTCACACAGAGAAGAAATAGATAAAAGAATAAAAGAAAATAGGAAACAAATGGAAACATTACAAAAGCAATTTAGGAATGAATTACCATCAATGAAACAGATCCAAAGAGATTGCCAGGAATTGAAAAATTCCATTGAAAGCTGGCAAAACTGCTTAAATGAAGCCGAAGATAGAATTTCAGATCTTGAAGACAGCATGGCAGCTAATGAGCATGAAAGGAAGGATCTCATAAAGTCATCAAGGATCCAAGAAAAATCAATCCACCAGCTGCAAGATGAGGGAAAAAGAAATAATATTTGAGTTATAGGAGATAGTGAAACAGCAGGAGACAACACAAATGATATAAAAAGAATATTTGCTGAAAAAATAGCAGAAAATTTCCCAAACAAGTTATAAGACACTGAAGTACAGTTAATCAAAGCATATAGAACCCCAATGAGCCATAACCCAAACAAAACCACACACAGACATATAATAGTCAAGATGCCAGACATCCAGTGAAAGAACACAATATTAAAAGCTGCTAGAGAAAAGAAACAGAACACCTATAAAGGAAAGAACATCAGAATCACAGCAGACTTCTCCACGGAAACCATGAAATCAAGAAGAGTTTGGAGCGAGGTATTACAGATTCTGAGACAAAACAACTTCCAAACCAGACTGATGTATCCTGCAAAACTATTCTTCAAATTCAATGGAGAAATAAAATATTTCCACGACAAAGAACAACTGAAGAACTTCATGAATGCCAAGCCAGCATTTCAAAAAGCACTAAAAGATATTCTAGACAGAGAAAAAAGTGACCACAATCCTAAGAAAAACAATAGAAATAAATACTCACACAGAACAAGTAAACAGACAGAAAAAGAAGTAAAACAACAACAAGTAAACAACATGACTAGAATAAGCCAACATATAACCATTATAACCATTAGTGTAAATGGCCTCAATTCACCAGTGAAAAGGAAAAGATTGGCAGAGAGGACTGAGGAACACAATCCAACAATACGTTGCATACAGGAAACACATTTTACTCAAAAGGAAATCCACAGGCTGAAAGATAAAGGATGGAAAAAAATTCTCCATGCAACAGATCCCCAGAAAAAAGCAGGGGTAGCTATTCTGCTTGGAGACAATGTAAACTTCAAACCAAAAATAATCAAAAGAGATAAAGAAGGCCATTACATACTAGCTAGGGGAAATCTGCAAGAGGAAGAGGTAACAATCCTAAACATTTATGCACCAAACAATGGAGCTCCAAACTTTACAAGTCAAGTCTTAACAGACGTGAAAAATCAAATAACTAATAACACTATTGTAATAGGGGACCTAAACACCCCTCTGAAGCAAAGAGACAGGTCAACTGGACAGAAACTCAGCAAAGAAATAACAGACCTGAACCAAAAGTGTGAACAGATGGACTTAGTAGATATATACAGAGTGTTCTACCCCACAACATCAGAGTACACATTTTTCTTAGCTGCACATGGGTCTTTCTCTAAAATTGACCACATTCTAGCCCATAGAGCATATCTACCTAAATGC
>PVLD010020016.1:0-34910 GCA_004027595.1 Dinomys branickii
ATTTGCATGTCTGTATATGGGTCCATACATCTACAATTCGAAGATATCAATGGATAAAGCAACAACTACTGTTGAGACCATATCACCTTGTCTATAGATTAGTTGTGATTGTACTATTTTCTATGATAATGGGTGTCTGTTTGTCAATATGTTTTTGTACTTTTATGTTTCTAAAAAAAAAAAAAAAAAAAAAAAAAGACATTTCTTTTATCTTCCTAGAAACACCTACGAGATGGGTATAATTACTGTTATGGTTCAGATCTAGAATGTTCTCCCAAATCCGCATGTTTTTGGAAGGTGATTGGATCATAGGATGCTACAGCTGAGTCGCCATTAGGAGGCGGGACCTTGTTGGATTTGGGTCACCAGACGTGCCCTGGAGGGGTGAAATCTTGTCTCCAGCTTCTCCGGTCTCTACCCACTTCCTGGCCACCGTGGGTTGAGCACCTTTGCCTTTGCCATTCTCTTTGTGCAGTGAAGCAAGCTAACCAATGCGGCTGAAACTGTGGGACAAAATAAACCTCTCTGTCCTTGAATTGTAGGTACGGGGTATCGTGTCCCAGTGACAGGAAGGTGACTATGGTAATTGCCCATCACTAGTTTGTTAATTCTGAAATCCAACAAAGCTTTATAAATAAGGAGGGGCAGAAGGGCTAAAGGGAGGGGAAGAAAAGGAGGGAAAAGAGGGATGAAGATATATTATGTACAGTACAAATTGCTTACAATGAATGTGATCACTGTGTATATCAAAAGTGTACCAGTGAAATTAATTTAAATAAATAAACTGAGGCAGAGAGTTTAGTAACCTCCTGAAAGCCACCAGGTTAGTAAGAGGTAAAGCTGTACTCAATTCTGCTCATCCTGATACTTAAACTCGTAATCATTGCTTTCAGTATTTGAATATCCAAGAGGATGACTTGAAACATGTTTTGCCCCACATTCAATTCCTGAATTGAAAAGCTACTTCAAGAGTGAGGCAAATGTGTTTAAACTGTACATAAGGCCGGGCAAGGAGGATGAGGAGAATCCTGCAGTTGTGTGTCAGCTGTTATTATAGGGTGGAACTCGGAGTTCATGTTGCTTAAATGTACCATCAGTTATTACTGCTGGGTTTTTCAAGCTTTTCCCAAAGAATAACATGTACATTCTCCTGTGTTTTCCTCTCCTGGGCTCTGGGAGTCTTATCAATGAATGTGCAATTTACCAACTGATATACAACTAACTTTAAATTTACTTCTTGCTGACATGGTAGATTTGAGCAGGTTACTAAACTTCTCTCTGAGAATCTTCAGAAACCTTAATATTCAGTGTTTATTGTCTATATGTGCTGCGGTCACAGTGGCTATGTAGGAAAATTAATTTATAATGAACACTATATGATATGCTGTACATTTCATGCTGTACACAAATATAATTGTTTCTTGAGTCTTAAATATTTTTACACCATTTTGTATAATATACTTAAGACAGTTTTTTAAGTGGCATATGTGGTTTTTTTCTTTTAATGAGCTGGGATGGGCTATGGTGTTACTTTACTCATTTAGAATAACACATGATAAATTCTCACTAAACAAAAAGTTACTGTCCATCACATTCTAGAGTGGATTTAGATAAAGAGAGATGTATTCATTTATTTAGTATTCAAGTCATTCTTCCCAAACAAGATAACAGAAAAAGTCTAAAAACTCTGTGCTAGGTCTGGCTGCACATCTATAAGTGTTCTTTCCATGGATGGGGCAGTGAAGTCCTCTGAGAAGTCTCTCAGGAGTATATTTCTGGACTCTGAACTCAGAGTGCAAAGGGCTCAAGTGCTTTGCCCAGGAAGCACCCCATGATTGATGCTAGGCCGTGTGTTCTCTCTGCTCCGTGCAGTGGGATATCCACTTTTATCAGTGTTCCATGATTTCCCACTTGTACATATTCTACTTTGTAACTTTCCTCATATTATTTCATGCTTGGATATTTCATTTCCTCATCTTGGAAAAGAGGCAATGAAAGGGAGACATGAGAGCTTTCCACTCTTGCTTCAAGGGCCATTTTACAGAAGAGGAATCTGAGGAGCCTGTTTGGCTCTGAAGAGCAGAGTTTGGAAGCTACAGAAAGCCAGTGCCCAACTCCTCAGGAAGGAAGGGTTCTCAGACAGAGGGACCCCGGCCGAGAAAGGCAAGCCGTCGGAGGTGTTAGAAGCAGCGAGGTGCTTGCACCAGTGTGGGAAAGTGATGATGACACACAATATAACCAACCAAAGGGGTTTGCATAGAAATACATATAGAATATATGGTTTACATAGAAATGGAGCTGATGATAAGAAGTCTGAGAGGGGTGACATATGAAGTCAGAGAAGGGTCAGAAGTAAAATTCACGCCTCCTGTTTTCTTATCTAATATTTTTTTCCTTAACATTAATCTTTTCTTTACCCTCTTATTCCACAGTTCTAATGCTTTGGGTTTTGTCGTAGTCAGGGCTTACAAGGAAAAGTATTTAATATAGGACACATAATTTATAGGATTATTTTATATCTACCCAAAGAGTCAAATACAAAATAGTGTAGAAAATCTGTCCACACGTTGGAGACTGAAAGAATACAGCTGAAGGACTGCATCCCCTGGCAATGTCTCATGCAAGTCTGTTTCAAGGATCTGCACTGGGAAGGCCCAAAGGTCAGTGGTGGAAGCTAGAAAGTCTCTGCACTAGCAGGATGAAGGATCTGTGCCAGCAGGCTGAGGGATCTGCAGTGGAGCCAGGAAGCGACACTCAAGATGAGGAGGAGAGCTTCTCTGAAAAGAGCCACAGCCTTCCTCAGCAACAGCGAGGACCTGAGCTCCTCTGATGATGAGAACAGCTGAATTAATACCAGGAATATCAGCATGACAAGCTTCTCCAGGAGAATAAACAGTGCCCCATCTTTCCTTCCAGTTCTCCTTTTATGCTATTGGCAATGATCCTCAGGTGGGCCTTCCACATCCAGCACCATGCTGATTCAGTTCAGCTGGTTATTACAAGTTGACTGTACACAATCTACCACAGGTCTTTAGGGTGCTTGAGAGTAAAGATTGACTTTTAAGTGCTGTAGGTTTCCCCATGGTCAATAAGAGCTTGGAATCTGACTTACTCATACATTTCCAAAACCCACAACGTATTTTCCCCCCAGAGAAGTGGCTTCGAATTGAAGTTCTTGCAGAAGCCACGCCAGGGGGAAAGAAGGCACAGAACTGATGTTGTTCACTGTAGCTTGTGCTTAGGGGATAGGGAAGCTCTATGTGGCTGTTGTGGATATGGCCAAGGAGGAGAGCAGGCCTGGTGTTGCCAGATCTTTGAATTTTCTGCATAAGATTTTATAGTATGTCTTCCAGGTACAGTCAACTAATTAAAACACATACAATGCAGAAAAACAAAACTAGTTTCCTATGCCAAATTTGATCTATGGACCATCATGAGTAAAATTAATTGTTTGGTTCATTAGTTTACAATGGGTGACCAGAAAGTTCTTTCCAGTTTCCTTGTTCAGAAGCTGCCTATATCAATACAAAGAAAGCAAATAATATTTAACCTCTCTCACAACTTTTTGATGCATTGCATTTCACTTCTAGATGGCAGGCTAAATTAATACATGAGACTTTGATGAATGTACAAATATTTATCCAAAATGCAAACACAGCATAAAATAAAGGAGTAGATAATAAATCACCGTTTCATTAAGCAAACATATCTCTAAATCTGATTTGCTATGGTCCAATCCTCCTGTTATTCATCACGCATTGTAACAGCAATGGCCAGGGTGTCTGTCTTCAGCTCTTGCAGGAAAAAGGAGTCATACAGGGCAGGAGATGGTGTGTGTGTGTGTGTGTGTGTGTGTGTGTGTGTGTGGTGTGGGTGTACGTGAGATTGTAGGGCTTCTTATGAGAGGAGCTTGCTTTTGCCAGGGAAAGAAGCAGGCTTCTCTGGGTCTGCTTAGCTACAGATTTGTTATACTGGAGCAGGTTGCCAGAATATGCACAGAGCAAATGTCCCTGAGGGTTTCCAGAGTTGATTTCATGCCCACAGGTATCCATGTACGGCACTCTCTGTCCATTCAGAACACACATGCATCTATCTTAGTACTTACTGATGACAAAGGGCTCCAAAGGCTGGTGAGGTCTTGCCTTGGAGCCTCCAGTGATCCTGGCAGAGTTTTCATCACCTTTCCCCACCAGCAGTCCCAGTCCTTCCCCAAGTGATGTGTCTCTAAAGGAAGTACAGATGTATGGAGGAATGAGCGGGGAAGAGAGAGCAATCTTCACACTTCATTCAGCCACAAAATGTAAAAAATGCTCATGGATCCCTGGAGCTGCCATGTGGACAGAAATTTAAATTTTCTACCTGTGCCCTAATAGAATTAGAGAGGCTCTTTAGGTTTGCATAGATCTCTGCTGTGTCTGTAAAGAACATCTCTGTGCCCTGTTGTGAGGGGGTTGTTATTCCTGGGTGGAAAGCCAGGACCTCTTCATGACAGGTGTTCATGGTCTGTCTGGATTTAGCAAGATCTCAGATAAGGTCTGTGAATACCCATTATTTACCATGACATGGGCAACACATGGGAAGGTTCAGAGCTGAGTCTATATTTTTACATACTGTGATTGATTTATAAACAAACAAACAAACTGTCCTACATGCCTTACAAACCTGTTGTGACAATAAATCATGTAAAATGGAGTATCTTGCCACTTGATTTCAGAATGCACAATTGACTGGTAATATACACTGGCACCTCCCTTCATGAGCTTAATTTTTTTAATGATTCTCGTTGCAAACCAAATTGGATGAGAACAGAATCGAATGTCCCCATAAGGTCAACACTGAATCTAAACATTGATTTGATTTGATTCTCCTCCAATTCGGTTTGAACCAGAAACATGAAAAGAATTAAATTTTATCACTGTTTTTGTCTCTTATTGCTGTTGAAGCAAATTACCACAAGTCAATGGGTTAAAAGCACATAAAATTTTTGTCTTACAATTATAGAAGCCAAAAGTGAAAATGGGTCACACTGGGTTAAAATTAAGAGTCTGCAGAGCTGAAATGTATTCCTTCAGGGAGATCCAGGGAAGCATATGAGCCCTTATTTTTTTCCAGCTTCTAGGTGTTTCCGTTTCCTACATTCCTTGGCTAGTGGTTCCATTGTCCACCCTCAAAGCCAGCAGCACAACCACTTTAAATCTTTCTCAAACTGTCTTTGCTCCCTCTTTTGCTGTGTGACAAAGCAAAAGAGATCCTGTGATTACACTGTGTCACTTGCATAACCCACGGTCACCCCTCCACTTCAAGATTACGCATTGATTCACATTTGTAAAGTCTCTTTTGCCATATAAGGTAATGTGTTCACAGCTCTTGTAGATCAGCAAGATGGACTGTGGAGAGTTGTTATTCTGCTGGTCACAGGTGCCTCACCTGACTGTCCCCCCAACTCCCACCACAAAACACACATATATTTTTTTGGTAAGTACTGGTCCACCCAGTAATGTGTCATGATTGGGGAAAAACCTGTGAAAGACAATCAGAGTGGGTTCACCTATTCTGTCTTCCCTCAACGAGCACATGTCTGGTCTAAGGTTTCTCAATGTGTTCAGCAGTGTTACTTACATTTTAATCAAATGAAATGGGAGCTGGTGAACAGTGCTGGGCCTTCAACAATCACTTTCATCCTAGAGTCTGAGTTAGACAACAGGGGTTTTGCCCTGAGCACTGTTTCTAACAAGCTTTCTGATGCTTCTTATTACCCCTGAAGTATGAGAACACTATGCTTACAGAGCGCTGCAAGGCCCCTCAGTGCTCCACCTTCGGCTTCCTCTTTTGAGGAATACTAAGAATCCTCCGGTACCACCTATATCTCACCCCAGATTCCTGACACTTGCAGCTGAGGGAAGCTTCCCAGGGCCATGCCTGGACTACACAGATTCGGGCTGGCTTTTCACTCTTCTCATCTCCTGCTTTTGCTAGGTCTTTCCTTCTAAGTATAAAAATATTCATTTTAAAAGCTGGAAAAGATTATTTCAAAAGATAGAAAGAATTATTTCAAAAGATTGCTGGTGATGTTTTCTTAGTACACTGAGTTCTACGGTTCTGTCTGCAGAGAGCAAATGATTAAGACACAAACTTCTTCGCCGATAAAAACAAAGATAGCTAGAGGAATGTGTGTGTGTGTGTGTGTGTGTGCGTGTGTGTGTGTGTGTGTACACTCTTGCACGTGCACATATTTGTGTGTGTCCATGATCAGGTCAATTTTTTCTCACATCACAAATATAAATACGCAATATTATGCTTTAGATCTAAAATGCCCCCAAAGGCATTATGCGTTTGGAAAGTGACTGGATGACAGGGCCCTGTACTCACCAGGGCACTATTCATAGCTGACTTACTGTCAGGACATGGAACTGGATTAGCAGTGTCCCTCTGAATGCTGGGCATGGAAAGGGAAACCTTGTTCCCCAGCTCTTCGCTTCTCTCTGCTTTCTGACGCCCAGGACATGAGCAGCTTCCTTCCGTCAGATCCTTCCACCATGCCCTTTCTGCCTGGGCACCAGTGTGCTGTGGACTGAATCTTCTCACTCTAGGAAGCAGGGTAAATATCTTCACCTTTATGTTGTGATCACTGGGTCTTTTATCCCCAGTCATGAGAAAACGACTAAGATACATAAGATAAAGGGTTTTCTATGGAAGTATTTTGGTGGTAAATGTGCTCTCAACAGAGTTAGAGTTAGTATTAGAATATATGTCTGTTTATTTCATTCCCCAACATCTGTATTTTGGTAACAATACTTTAGTTTCCTTTGGGAAACTTACCCTACATCAGGGCATTCAACCTGGGTGTGATGGATGCCTGTTTCAGGGACCATCCCTGCTGAGCTTTGCTTCCCTGCTGCTTCAGTACACTGGGCTAAACTCACCTGTCAGAGGTCAGGGATGTTTCCCAGTCCCCTTTCTCCTATTAATTCTTTTCTTCCTCTAAGTTTGCCCAATACTTAAGTCATGACTCAAGTATGGCATGTAAAGCCAATGACATGGACAGTATGTAAATGTGCTCTTATGCTCTGAACCTTCTGGACAAGAATGAAACTCAGGGCACACACAGTGCTTTTAAGGTTAGAGGGTGGTACAGAGTATTTCATTTGGTTCCCACAGGGCTGCTGTTAAGATTCATGAGGTCATGAGTTTGTACAGTGAAAGGAAAGAGTATGATTCTTTATCTCTGGTTCTCTGAATTTTCTATCAATCTTTCCTTCCTATCCCCAAGATCCAGCCTTAATTTTACTACTACCTTTCATTTTAAAGACCAGAGAGGCTCATATCACTTGAGGGCAAGTTTGTATACACAGTTACTATAATCAGGAATCTTAGCAAGTGACAGAAAACCCAGCTGAAATTGATTCAAATGATTTTTTTAATTTAGCTGAATAATACAATTATGTTTGGACATCGTGTATGGGTTGATTTAGGACTTAACCCATGCTTGCAAGCCTTAGTTCCTTATCTCACAACTCTGCTCTATTCTATCTCAGTTCATTCTCAGTCTGCACACTGTCACAAGATGGGTGCCTAAAGACAGTGTACAGTAATCTTTCTGGATCAAGTTCTGAGGGAGAAAAAAGTGTGTTTCCTTCATGACAGTTTCAGCAGTACTCTCATTGGATCTCAATGTGTCATATGCTTATTGCTGAACTGTAGTAAGGGGAATGCATTGCTCTTGAGCTAGAACCAACTCAACTAACTCTAAGAATATCTAGTTTGCTTTACTCACCTACATTTCTTGCCTGCCCTGAGCATAGCACAAGGATGGGCATTAAGGCACACTGCTCATATCTCCTATCTGGACTGAAGAACTTATTCCCCCAGCTCCTGGAAGGGCTGCTTATTTTCAGATGTCAACTTTTTCAAAAAATGCCAGTGGCTATGGAGAGCTGCTTTGTGCAGAGTTACTCTTTGTAGGAGGAAACACACATCCAGAGATTGGTAAAGAATTATAAGAGCTGACTTCCTTTATTGTCCTTGGGACACATTTGAAGCATCTTTCTAGTTTCAGTGATCCCAGTGGAGTTATCTGAAGCCTTTAGTGTATTGCAGCCCAATTTCTCCTTCTACCTGACGCTGCTTCCTTTCACTTCACAGCTATTGACACTGCAAGCACTCACCAATAAATTTCCTACGTATTACTCTCTATCTCAGAGTCTGTTGCCAAGGAAACCTGGTTTGCAATAGTACCATTTATCCAATTCAGTCTGTTACAAAGAGAAAAAAAATGATAAAGATTTTACTATTTGACAGATACTGTGGCCATTGGATTATTATGTTATCCAATTACTGCCTCATAGTATTTTATGATGGTTAAATATTTATGTATTTAAAATATTTGCCTAGGCAGGGAAATAAATTATTTGCCAAAGGTTAACTAGTGGATGTAAGGCACAACCACAGATACAGGTACAGTGGTCTCACATTCTTAGTCAGCTGTTCATTGCTGTGACAAAGTTGCTGAGAATAACAGCTTGAAAGAGGAAAAATTTCTTTTGGCTTATCATTTCAGAGGTTTCAGTCCATAGTTTTGGACCCACTGCTTCTGAGCCCATCGTGAAGCAAAATATCATGGCAGCAAGTTATGGTAGAGCAAAGTGGTTCATCTCAGAACAGACAGGAGGGAGGAGAAGAAGAGAGAGAGAGGGAGGGAGAGGAAAGCAGCGCCTGGGACGAGATATAGTCTCCAGTGACAAGCCTGTGAGGACCTCCTCTTAACAAAGTACGGTTTCCTAAACTTCTGTTATTTCCTAATAGCCCATCCAATTATGAACATATCAATATATTAAGCCACTGAGGATATCAGGGCCCTCATGATCCAGTCACTCCCCAAAGCTCAAACTCCGAACTTTGCTTCCTCAGGGACAAAGCATCCAATACGCAAGGTCTTGGGAGACACTGCAGATTCAAACTGTAATAGCATTCTTTGCAAAATTTTCTAGACGCTTTTCTATCCAGCCCCTGAAAGATAAACTCTTAATTTTCTCTACCCTTCCTTAATTGGTATCATGGGCCATGTCCTTTATAGAAGCAGAACTCATTTTGTTGTTGGTAATATTGTATCCCTGTCCCTAAGCTCTTCCCTAGGGCACAGGCCTTTTCTTTATCCTTCAAATAACTCAGTAAGTTTGTGCTGGGTAAATGCATGAGAACCTGGCATGGCTGAAGATTATCCCTATGTTCCTGGAGGGGATTTGACACATTGAGGGTTTTGGAGGCTGGAACTAACAGAACCTCTGAATAGAACTGAAGTGAGGCCTGAATAGTGAGTTGCTAAAACAACACAGGACCTACAACTTCTTAACGGTGAGTTCTGCCTGGAACTGTAGACACCTTTTTCCATCCAAAAGGCATTTTGAGTTCTTCCACAGTAGATTTTGACACATAGTGGCTTTCTTTATACAAATAACACAATGCAGGCTATTTTCTTTTGTTGCTAGTATAAAGCAGCTAAAAGCACATGGTAGAGATGATGAGTATAGCAGGAAGAAGGGACTATAAGATAGAAGTTATACAGTCAGCGGTGGGATGAGAAATCACAGAGTTTGTGGTAGGTAGAATTGCTTGCAAGAGCCCTGCCACAATCTATGAATGAGGGAAGTTTCCTCTTGATTATGCTTTGTGCTATGACACAGTTGACATTAAGGTGGGTCTGAATCGATCACTAACCTTTACTACCAGAGACCTTTCTCAAGCTGATGGCTATAAAAGCTAGAAGGGGAAGACAAAAAAAGAAACCAGAGAGATTCAGAGAGTGGGGAGGACTTGATATGCCATTGCTGGCTTATAGGTAAAGTCGCCATGTGGGACAGAATGTAGGCAGCCTCTAGAAGGCCCAAGCTATTTATTTTGAAGGTGGAGAAACTGAGTCCCAAAGGGAGGGAAACAGTTTAGTAGCTGAGAATAGACTCTTATCCACGACGTTCTTTCTATGCTAATGTGATAGGTGGAGAGGAAGAAATGTAGGTTGAAGGCTGAGATAATAAATTTCATAAGAAGTCACACCTGAAATTGAATCTTTGTTGTATTATTGACCATCACTTTTAGTAAAAATCATTGTAGTTTCCAGAGCCTCAAAATGCTCAGCAGTAAAATAACAGGACTAATGCCGCTAAGCTCATGAGTTTTAATCTCTAATGAGTTCTCTGTGTTGTGCCATGAACTGTGACCAGTATTATTGTTCTTATTGCCAGCATAATGCCTCTTGATCAGTTCATTAACCAAACCAAGCATATGTAAAGAATAAATTACAATGAAATAAATCATAATATGGTGGTCCAATAGGAAAGGTGTTAGTCTGCCAGAGAATACTGAATTCTAGTCCAGTGAAAGTTTCTTACATTTTTTCCCTGTAGAGTTTCTTCTTCTGTACAATGAGGTCAACTTAACAAGGCTGTTGTAACAGCAACCAAAGTGATCCAGGTGCACATTTTAACATAATGACTGACGTAGAGAAAATGCTACATACCAGGTAAAGGAGTAGGAGCAGTTGTGACTGGCATTTCTATTGTCCTCCTATTCTGTAACGGAGCCCTCTGAACTTCTCTTGTTTCCACTTTTAAAGTGATAGTCTATGTCTCAGCCCCCTCTTCTTATGGATTTGAGCTTCTCCCTTTCTTCCAAGATCTGCAATCCTTAGGGATGGCTGGTACAAGGCCACATCCCTGCCTCTGATGCTCTGGAAGCCTAGCCCAAGCTGCTCAGAAACTAAGACTGCACAAGCCCCTGACACTTAGGGTTCTAGCTGGGAACTCGACAAGGGCTGAGGATGCCTTCTACTTAGGCTAACAATTCCAGATAGGACTTGAGTCTCACATTGAAAATCTAATGTTCTAACCTGCTTAAACATGGAGAACCAGGAAATCATCTGTATTGTAGAAAAATAAGCTAATTCTGTCTTCCCATTCAAACTGAGCACATGGACCAGCCATGAAATCAAGAATATTCCACCATTATTAGCATACCTTTGTCTCACTCTTTTGTTTACAGTTATTTTGTCTCACGTTTTGCCTGCATGCAATATTTGGGTTTACGGTATCTTATTACTTCTATATATTTTAACTCATTGCCAAACTAAGGAAATCCAAGTTGTTTTTGTCACATAAAATGGATAGATTTGTCTAAGGATGTAACTCAGTGGTAGAGCATTTGCCTGGAACTCATGAGGCCCTGGGTTTACCAGGCAACAAATAAGAATGGAAAAAGAAGAATAGCTTCAGTTGGGCATAGTGGTACATACGTATAATCCTAGTCCAAGCTCAGCCTAGACAATTTAGTGATTTAATTCAAAAAATTCTAAAAATAAAATAAAGAAGGTCTGAAGTAGCCTTAATATTTAAAATCAGATTATTATTCATAAAGGTACCTCAGAATATTGCTTAAAGTGGATTTTAGAGGCTTATCAATGTTTAAAATGAATATACAAATTCACATATAATTGAGTAATAGGCTTAAAAAGAGAAAATGAAAATGAACCCATAATACACCCATGATAGCTTCCTACTGTGAACGGTCCACTGATGCAATAGTAACACATCACAAAGATCTCTTGATGATTGTGTCAGTATGAACTCCATCAAAGGGCCATATCACTGGGTGGTCAACATTTTAAGATTTGCTTAGTAATACCTAGTGGTCAAACATAGCCAAAGATATTTTCTGATCTACCAAGCATTCTGCTCAGTTGTTTGTCATGGTCTGTGACCAAAGCAATTTCCTTATTAATAACCCACTTAAGGTATTTGTTTCTCTAAGGAGAATATTTTCATAATAGGTGATGAGGTGGGTAAATTCAAGACAGTGTGGAAAACCTAGAGTTGTCTCCATGAAATACCTGACCTGGCCACCTAACATTGAATATAAGTGCCATTTTTATCTGTTGGATCAAAATATACAGTTGCTTTATATTCTGTTTTTCAGTATGACACCTTTAAAATTTGATTACTTTGGAGCTATAATAGACAAAGAACTAGGAATTTCAGAGTAAGATATGCACTTACAAGTTACCCTCTCATGCCTCTTTTATTTTATAAAGGAAGATGTTGAGATGTAGGACATCTTTGCTTAAGGTTAGAGTATGAGCTAGCAGATAAATCAGGGCTTCAAAGAGCAAAGTAAAAGATAGATAATAGGAAGTAGGGAGATAGATCTTTCCCAAATAGGAAGGGGATCAAGAGATGAAGAGAGATGGGAGGGAAGGGAAGAAAGGGAATGAGAAAAGCGGTAAGATATGTTACGTGCACGTACCAACTCCTCACAAGAAATGGAAACATTATGTAAGGCAAACCAGTACTATACTAATCAAAAAGATATTATTCTGAATGCAACTTTTCTCTGCTATATCTGTCACACCTTTGTCTCTCTATTTAACATCGTGGACAAGTCATGCTCATTTTCTCAGTCAGAATCGCTATAAAATTGGATGACAATTTTTGCCATATTTATTTCACAGGGATGTTGGGAGGGCTTATGTGGTTAAGAAACAAGACAGGATTTTTAAAAACATTAGAGGTCTTGTTAGAAGAAGCGATTATTAAATGGAGTCATTTCTCTAGTAAATGGAAACCTGTTAGGAAGAAAATGTCTTTTTCACCCAATGTTTCACCGGATATTACAAAGTACAGGACCAATGATGTCTGAGTTGATGGACTGACAAATTTAATAAAGGCAGACCCTTGGCTGGGATTAACCAAAACCTTTTTTTTTTTTTATGTCCAGAGAATTATCAGTTCTGTTTGACTAATCCTGGGAGTAAGGTGATTTCCACGGTAATATCTAGCACTACTTTTGACCACAGGAAATTGTTAACGAATATTAGAGAATGTCTAATTCAACAGTTCTCTCATGTCTCAAAAAATATTTCAGAGCCTTCATTTAAGATGTCTTTAACTATACTCAGAGTGGAATGGCAGAAGCCATCACCATTGTATTTATTTATTTCTCTATTTATGCATTTTTATATTGAAATACTGAGTTATGCCAGAGAGATAAAGAGAGCTGCAAACAGAACTGAGGAGAATTGCTCCTAGAAATGGTAGTGTCATGACTGAAAGATGTTTTTTGGAAGTTCTCTTCATAGACCTTTTAAGAGTTGGCCAAATACTAAAGCAATTCTATCATTTTTCTTTTCAGAAGTGGGAAGAAAACATTAGTGATCAACCAAGTTGCCATAAAGAATGAGTTCCTTAAGCTATCCCAGGTAAAATTCCTTTTAATGAAATTAACTCAAAATGTCATCAGCTTTCCCTATGTTAATTGATGTCCTGAACAGGAAGAATTAGTCTCTGGACATCTATTTTCCTAAAACCTTCCTATCAGCTATCTCAGATTCTCTGCTAAAGGGACTCTTCCCCTTTATTTTAAAATTTGATGTCTTTAAACAAAGAACTTCTCTGAAGGAACCACACTTGAAGTTGTCATCAATCACATATAGGGTATTGGGCAATTTTTTTTTTCTTTTCTGCTGTAATGAAACACTTGACAGGCTAACTTTATGAAGAAAACAGGTTTATTAGCTTACATTTCTACAAGTTCAAAGTTCCAACAGCATAATGCCCGCTGTGGTTAAGGCTGCTCCTGAGCTCTGTCACTTCCTGGCAGGTAACGGGGGTGGCAGCACGCACATTGGCAAGAAATTACATCTCAAGCAGAGAGCTGAGGAAAGCTAGAGATCTAGGGATTTTTTTTGTGTGCAAACAGTGTTGGATAATCCTGCCTGCCAACTGGATTGGCTTGAGACACACCTAGGAGATTAGTCAAGCACACCTCTGGGTGTGTCTGGGGACTTGATTCTGAGGACTGTATTTGGTCCCAGGCTCCTTTCCTTATGGCTCTTTCCTTCTCTCTTTGCTTCCAGGCCGCCAGTCTGAGTAGTCTTCTTTTGCCATGTCTTTCCTCCATATTTCTTCTTTGGATCCAGCTGACCACGGGCTGAAACCTTTGAACCCAAAGGAACCTCTCCTGCTTTAAGCTGTAGGTGTCATATGTTTTGTACCAGCAACAAAAAGCTGACCCAAACAATCTCTTGTTAGTTCTCATACAAGAGTTCTTGTCACTCATAGCCATCCAGAAGGGGGTATGATTATTGTTCCAACTTTACAGGAAGGGACATTGAAGCTTAAAAAATGGGAAATTACATGCCCAGTGTCACAAGCAAGAAAGCCCTGTAGCACAAGATTGAGACATAATGGCTCTTACCTTAAGATTTATACTTATAATTGCTACACTTCTTAAGTCAGTTTTGCTTTAAAAATTCATAAGATCATGGTGGCATCAAGGCCACTGGTCATGAGACCATCTCTTTCAGCTTTTAGATCCTTTAGTTTGACTTACTCTTTTTGGTGTCCTTGGCTTCCCACATATGTATGTACTGGGTGTATTTCTCTTCCCTTTTATCTTGCTTTTTAAGTACCATTGCTCTGACAGAAGTGTATTTCTCACTCCCAATTCATTTCCTATCCCACTTCGCTCTCATTGCCTGACTTACTAGTCATTCATATCCCCAAACAGTTGTAATTTCCTCCCAGGGCTCACTTTATACCACCTATTCGAGTTAGACAGCCCTCTGTTGTGCTCTAGCACTTTGCAGATAGTGTTGCCCCCTCCTGTGAACACCCTTAGTGTGTGACACTGCAGCTTTCTATATCGGAGTCTGGTTACAAGATAGTGAATATTCATCTCTCATTCTGGTATCATAATAGGGCTAAGCCATACATGCATTTATCAGAGGCCCCATATATATGTTTGCTCCATAGATATTCAGCCATTGTGAAGGACTTTCTTTGATTAGAATGCATTAAAGACACAACGGGTTTTTTTTTTTTGTTTTGTTTTGTTTTGTTTTGTTGTTAGAGTTTCTTAAGGTAAGTCTTCATTATACAGCCCGGATTAGCCTTGAGTCTACAATCCTCATGTCTCAGCCTCTTGAGTGCTGGCATTACAGGTCTGTGTTGGATTACATGTGGAGAAGGGTAATTCTTTAATTATCCCTGCTAAAATGTTTGGTATCTGCCCATTTGTGTTATGTACACCCTTGGTTCTCCCTCAGTAAAAGGTGGCTGAGATTGGTATTCAGTGCTACAGTCTGAGAGGCTGCACGCCCCCCGATCCCAAACTTTTGACTCTCTTGTTTTTCTTCTCTCTTCTACTTTCCTCTTTCACATCCGTGGGTACCTCATTCTCAGGACCTGTCACTACAGACAGAACCAACAAGCCATGTTGTTAGAGCTGGTACTCCTCTCCCTTACTTCATGAGCCTATGTCACTTCTGCTGAGAAGGAACTCTTCTCCAGGTAATGTCAACAGGGTTTTTATGGCTTATAAGCAGGGATGTAGATGCTGAGTATCTTCAGGTCTCAAGGAAGAAATTCAAAACCCCAGAACAATCTATATATGGTTTCCAGAGACCAGTCCAAAGGTGAAGGGTCTGAGACACCAGAAATTTCAGATTTATTACCCTTTCTGCTGTGGGCACACCTTACAGTCTCACCTCCAGTATTGCCTGCCCTGCATTTTAACATCCTGGCTTGGATGTCACTGATAACCTTCATTTATCATGACTGGGATGCTCATATTAGGGCAAAGATAGTTGTTATGTTTTTTCTTTTCTTTTTTTTTTTTTTTTTGCGGTACTGGGGATCGAACTCAGGACCCTGCGCTTGCTAGGCAAGCGCTTATTCCACTGAGCTATATCCCCAGCCCCTGTTATGTTTTTTCTTCAGTCAAATTCTAAGAAATTTTCACACCAATTTTCTGCTACCACAGTAGATGCAGCTCATTAAGACACCTTGCAACGTGAAGGGATGACCGGGTAGTCATAGGAGCAGTTGATTTTGGAAGTGAGGGGACAAATGGGGAGCTGAGTAGCAGAGTGCTTGCCTAGCATGCATGAGGCCCTGGGTTAACACCTCAGGATCTTTAAAAGACTAAAGGTAAGGGAGCTGTTATGGTTTGTGTCTGTGCGTCCTCTCCGAAGTCTCATGTAATCAGAGTGGGCTTCTAAAGTTTATGATTGATTCGTGGTCCAGTGCTGGGATTACGGGTATGAGTGCTACACCCACCCTGGAGTGGGCAGTTTGCATACAATATGGGGAGGGAAAGACCCTGCCCTCTGCCGCTCCTCCCTTGTGGCTCTGGTTGCTTTGGCTATGTTTCACTACCATGAACTGTTGCCCTCCGCCATGTGCCGCTCTGCCTTGGAGCCAGCCAAGTATGGACTGAAACCTCCACAAACTGTGAGCTAAATGCACCTCTCTTTCCCTAATTTTGGATGTTGAGCATTTTGTCCCAGCAATGAGAGAAAAGTAACCACTACAGGAGTATTTATTAAAGCGGTTGGCCCCATCCCTTCTGTGTATCTACTGATGTTACCTGAATTCTAACCATGCATGGATTTGAGAGATAATGTAGAAGCTTAAAAATGACCCTGTAAGAAATAGAAACTTAAGTAACATATCCACACTTTTCAAGAGGAGCATAGTATGTTAAATTTCGCTCTGTCAGAACCACATGTGTCCAGAAAATAAAAACTATTCAAAGTAGATGTGTTGAGATGAATTTTGTAGCTGATTCTCTTAAATGTTAGCAATATAATGTAGAATCCAACTTTATAATACTTGAGCAGTAAGAATCCTTTGTACATGTACATAATATATCTTAATTCCTTTTTTCTGAGATGATGATATAGAGCAAAAAATTATTTGTCTTTCTCCCTCTTCATAGAACACAGCCTAAGAAGTGTTACAGAGCTAATCGGCCCCAGCCTCTGGGATCAGATTCCATCTGCGCAATTTGGAGTTGTGTAAAGATAATAAACTCGCCTACATGGAGGGTTTATTTTGCCCCATGAACTGTGACTTTAAATGGAATCTTTTAAATTACTCTTCATAATAACCCAGTGTGTAGGACTTTTAAGGGCCCAACTTACAAATGAAGAAATCAAGACCCAGAAAAGTTAAATCCCCATGGTCATACAACCAGTAAGAACCACAACCAGGATGGTAAATCTGAATCCTTCAGAAAACTTTGCTGTGAACAATAATGAATTAATGTAATGTTTGTGTTGACATTTGCACTTCTCTTCCTAATTTTATTTTACACCCTGTATAAAAAAAACAATAGCCAGTATTTAATATTTGCATGGATTTGTCACATTCTTCAAGTCTTTTTACTTGGTAGAATAATTGGTGAGTTCTTTGTAACAACCTTCTCAGGCTATTCTTGTTTCCTATGCAAGATACAATCAGCTGGGGAACTTTTAAAAGTAAATTCAGTGTTTAACTAACTTTGACAGAAGTTGTCAGTGTACAGAGGAGGATCAAATAATGTTGTGTAGCTTCATCTTTCTCTCACTTGCTAGGTTTTGTCATGACCAAGGGAGCTAAATAATGATTCTGTAACAGGGGACAGGGCAAGTAGGCTGATGTGACTGGACAACTCCTCACTTGTCCTAGAGCCTATCCTCTTTCATCTCTATGTTTGAAAGGTTGAACATTTCTGAAATACAAGACGCTTTTCCTCAGGTTAAACTAATGACTGTTTCAAAACTGCCAGAAATAGGATTTGGATTATTCATTCTGCTGATCAAACTCAGGGAAAAATGCAGACTACTTAAAGTGGCCACATGACATGTACTGCTTTATGGTACATGTTGCATAGCATTAAATTCATTCTGCAGAGGCCTACTAATACTTCGTTCCTGTTTAAATACTTATTTCAGAGCTAAAAAGCATTGGAGTGAGCTAGGCAGGATGCTTAGTAGCAGAGTGCTTGCCTAGCATGCACGAGGCCCTGCATTAACTCCTCAGTTCCTTTAAAGAAATAAAAGGAGCATGCATTACAACAGGTGTCTCCACCCGCTCTGCCATGGGCCAAACAGACCAGTGGCCTGTTAGGAACCAGGCTGCACAGCAGGAGGTGAGCAAGCAAAGCTTCATCTGTACTTTCCATCACTCCCTATCACTCCCATTACCACCTGAGCACTGCCTCCCCTTAGATCAGCTTCCACACGGGGTACTCATAGGAGTGCAAACCTTCTGGTGAACTGCTCAAGCAAGAAATCAAGCCTTTGTGCTCCTTATGAGAATCTAACATAATAATTATGGAACTAAACTGCATGATAAAGGCGATGGGCTTGAATTATCTTGAACATCTCCCCCTACAGCCATAGAAAACTCATCTGCCATGAAACTCATCCCTGGTGCCCAAAAGGTTGGAAATGGCTGCCCTAAGGGATTTAGTTACAGACGGTAGTTAGGAGTAGCAGGAAAAAGTTAGAATTAATCTTGGTTCACTTTACAAGGCAGATAATGATGTCAATTACTACTAATAATGATTATTAATATGTTAAGTGTTTAGCTTTTGTCAGCCTCTACATGCTGAGTATGTTAATTACCTTAGTTAAACCTCATGCCTCTCCAAGTAAATAGACATTATTTCACCTGTTAACCAAGACAGAGACCTTGGTGTTATCCTCATTAGATAGTCAGGAAAAGTTCTGTTTAGACTGTAGGTTTCTCCACACATTGTCTGGCACATGCATTCAGGAAAATTGTTGCATTTTGAAGTCTTTCTTATTTGTGTTTTGAGGGGTAGGAATGGAAAACATCTGACAAGGACAAACCAGACTCACCTGAAACTGGACTCTTTTCCCTGAGTGTTAATGACCAACTACTGACTTAAGAATCAGACCTATGAAAACAAAAGTTTGGAGAATAGAAATTGGGCCTTGAATGTGCAGCACAGCACCATTCCCAGAAAGTTTTCAGACTAATGCTTCCCCATTAATGCCACAAGAGAACTTTTAGCTGTGAATTGAGGGAGAAGGATTTAAGGACAGCCTGGGTACAGTGATGTTTCCGTGGAGGTGAATTACTACTTAACTGACCAGGAAATGTAATTAAAATATAGCAAACCCAAGCCAATTGTTCTTTTATATGAAAAATTTTAAAAGAACATTAAACATTGTTTAAATCTCTATTTTTGCATCAGGTGAGAAGGCTTTTAAAGTTTATGCCCAGCCTCAAGTAACGTTACAGATTCATTAAGTAAACATAGAGTTTGGATGAAGGTGATGAGTGGCAGTTTAGAATTAATGAAAAGTAATAAACATAACTGTTCAAGACATTACTAGTGATAGGAAGAGATGGCCCCATGGAGGAAAATTACTTAGGTTGATTCAGTTGATGTGAGACACAGCTCTGAAAAGAATTAGTCATGCTATCTCCCAGCATTCAATGTTCTGCAGTTTTATACATTTATACAGACATACATAGGTAATGAATATCTAATGATTATAAAATCATAGTGGTTGCTTTCTCTTCCTTACTTCAAGTTTCAGGATGCTCCATATTATCCAAATAGCTGCACTGCATCTCCTGCTTGTGTAGGACACTGTGACAACCTCCAGGTTGCAGCATTCAGAGTTCCTTCTGAGTATCTGCATTTCATTTGAGTTGGAGGTTCTCGGGCTAACAAACCTAGAGAATCGAGACAGAAGTTTTGATATAGATGAGAAATGAGGTTGTTTCTTCAATGAACTATGTTATTTTCTTAGATATTTATGAAGCAAATCATTGTTGTGATTTCTCACAGAATTGGAGAATAAACAAGAAAGGAAAGATTTTAGAAAATAATTTAATATGCTATACATAGATGAGTAAAAGAGTGGGAGTTGTAGTAGAAGTAATGGGGAAGTGGCTAGTAAAAATGAGGAGTCCTTGCCCTCTTGGAATTGGATATTAAATCTAGTAAAACAGAAAACACAGTGTAGGAGTGTTGAATGCAAGACACTTGACACTGATGTTTGAACTGGCCGTGTACCATCCTATTCCAAGTCAGCCATGAGACTAGCTGATAGTCTCAAGATGCTCTGATTTCACAGGGCAGAAACACACAGTATATGTGGTCCATTTTTATTGTAGTAACCTTAGGTTTTTATCTTTTTGTACTATCACAATTATCACTCTAGTGGGCAAGTGGAAAGGAGCATATTTGACAAATCACATTTAAATCAGTTTCTGAATGAGAAAGGATATAACACTGCTAGTGATAAAACAGAGAACGGGTCAGGTTTGTGAACATCAGGAAGCGGTGAACCCAGGGAGAAGGCCAAATGAATAAAAGGGAATGTAACTCTGGATACACAAAGGAAAGACAGAATGAGCATTACCCAGGGTAGGTGAAAGGAAATAAATGATGGTGGAGGAAATGAATCATTCACTTCCTTCCACAGTAATGAGACCTTTATGGGTACTGGATTCATGATATCTTTGAATATGGCCTCTGAACACTGATTTCTTGTCTATTCAAAATGACTGAAAATCTGTCCTCACTTCCAGTTCCTCAGTCTGTACAAGTGATACTGGTATCATACATATGGACCTGTATCATCAGTGTTCCTTTGGTCATGGCTGTGTGACTTTTATTTGAATGAGAGACCACAGGAAGCAAATATACTCAGCACTATAAGTCATATAAGGACCACATTGCCAGTGAAATAGAAAGCTCAACAGCTTCTTGCCTCAGTGATCTTCCTTGGGAAGCTACATGCAGTGCACTGAGCTGCATCCCACCCAAAAGATTCCTTGACAGTCCTCATCCTTGACCTCACCTCTTGCCACTGATTGACTTGCTCCCTGGGTTTAGTCTTTCTAGTAGCATACACTTGCGAAGCTTATTCTCTCTTTGGGCCATTGTGTGATAACTTCATTTTCTGCAACTTTTTAAATCATCATTGTCCTTGTCTGGCATTCTGATCCTTCAGGGCTGTCAGCTTAAATAATACTTTCTCAGAGGGCTTTTCCTTGACTGCCTGCCGTAACTGAATTTCTTCATATCACTCATTTTGTTTTCATCACATATTTAAATATCTCTTTCACTCTTGCTCCTGACTATAACCTTGAAGATAACAGGGAATTTATTTTCTTCCTCACTGCTCTATTCCACAGCTGGTAACAGTACATTGTAGGGGGTCTACTCAACAACTGGAGTGATCTGCAGTAACTAAACAGCCTCTTTTACCCTTTTATGGTGCAGAGGAGTGGCACAGTGTTTCATTTGGGGTTCTCACTGACTCAGAGCTAAGATTTGGAGCAGAGTGGGCAATGCCTCACTTACTATGCAATATCCAGAATGCCATTCAACTGCTCTCATTCAGTCTCTATTTGCTAGCGGGAAAATCTATATCCATTCCATACAGTTCTCAGAGAACTCAAATTGTTTTAATAAGATAATGTAAAATGAATGCAGTTAATGAGGTTTCAATCACTCAAGTTCCTTCCAAAATAAAGGATACTGTGAAGCAAATGCAGGGAAGAGAAAGTTGCAGGGAAAATCAGTTGTTATAGTGCTAAATTTTCAGATAAGGCAGCCCTAGCTAATAAAATTGATGTCAATCATTTCTTCATCTTCCAAGATGTGCAGTGTTACTACTTTTAGACACTATTTCTGACAAGTGAGATAATTTTTGTGTCCTGCTTATAAATCCTGTGAACCTAAACAAGGATGCCTCCCTGAGACGACTTTTAAGGGATTTTATAATTCTTGTTTTCTTGAAGAGGGTCTAGGCTGGCAACCCCTCTGGCATTGAATTTGGAGGAATGGAGACAGTTTAGAGCTAGGGAAGACCCAGGTGGACATCAACATGCACTTTCAAGGAGCCCTCTCATGAGATTCGCTTGGTAGAGAATCATTGCCTTGTGTCACAAAGATTTAAAGTTTCGAATCAGCACATTCAATTTATTTTACCCAAAGGGCTTTCTATTTTTTGTTTCTGTGTATTATGGCAGAGAAGCTGATTGTAAGTAAAGTAGATAGAAGTCAGGATAAAGAGAAAGAAGGAAGCAGAGTTGACAGAAAGAGTAATAGCCAAATTTCTAGAAGTCCAGGTAGACAGTCAGCTTTCTGGGAAGTCCGCACCTCACAGCTTAGCTCTTGAAACTCTTGTTCCAAAGTTCATTATAAACAAAGTCGCAAAGCTCCCCAGAGAACCATGGTTTCCCAATATGTCTGCCAAGGATGATGGAGGCAGTGACCTCCCTCCAGTCACAGAATGAGGCATGGCCCACCACAGAAGGAGCTAACTGAAAGGTAAAGACTCTCAAGCCCACATCCTAAACTCAACTCCTCATCTGCTTCAGAAGGACTGAGTATCAAAGTCATATTTGGACAAGAAAGTATCCCTCCTCAGGGTGTGGAAATCTTAATCACCCTCAGGAAAGTCTTTTCACCACTACAGTTTAGACTTCAGTGTTCTCTAAAACCTCATGTGTTGGAAGTTTCATCCTCAGCCCATGAAAGAAGTTAGGGCACTGGAGGCATGTTCTTGAAGGAGACTGTGGGACTACAGCAACTTCCTGTCTCCTTGTTGCCTGCCTATCACAAAGTGAACGGCCTTCCTCTGCCGTGATGATACTTCTCCCGTGATGTACTGTGTGAAGGCAGGCCCCAAAGCAAGTTGTCAACCAATCATTGACAGAAAACTCTGAAACCGTGAGCTCAAATAAAGCTTCCTTCTGCATTTCTTGTCTACCAGGCAGCAGACAATGGTCTACTATGGCTGCCTTTACAAAGAACTAGCGTTATTGTTACTGGGGAGAAGCTACAGTCTTTCTCTTTTAGATGTGGAGAAAGCAGTGATGCCTATTTTCCTAGTCTTAGCGAAATCAACCAAGAGAAATAAAGACATGCAAATTGGAAAAGGGAAAATCAAATTGTCATTGTTTGCAGATTCCAGTCTCATAAAAAACTCAGCATCTACAAAAAGCCATTATAACTAGTAAATAAATCAGCAAAGCTTTAGGATATAAAAATAAACATATGGAAATCAGTATTGCTATACCTGTGGTGAACTGTCTGAAATTGAAATTGAGAAAAAAATTCTATCTACAGTAGGAATACCTAGAAATAAATTTACTGAAAAATGAAAGATTTCTATAATGAAAATTATAGATATGCCAATAGGTCGGAATAGAGAGCCTAGAAGCAAATCCACACCATTATAGCCTTTTGATTTTCAACAAAGACACTAAGAGTGTGCACTGGAGAACGCACACTGTATTCAAAAAATGGGGCTGGGGAAATGACAGGCTGCAGAAGAAGGTGGATTTAGAACTCTCATTCTCACCAGTTGTAAATATCACCCTAAAGTATATTAAAGACCTAGATGTAGGTTTTGAAGCTTAAACTACTAAATGACACCATAGAGAAATACTTCAAGGCACTGGAATGAGAAAGGAGTTTTTTTGCACATGAGTTCAAGCACAGGAAACAAAAGCAAAAATTGACAAATGGTACTATATCCAACTAAAAAGCATCTGCACAACAGAGAAATGGCATAGTGAAGAGACAGCATAGAGAATGGGAGAAAATATAGCCAACCTATGTATCTGACAAGGGAATGATATCCAGAATATAGGAATAACTCCAGAAATACCTAACAGCAAAAGAATTACAAATAATCTAATTGAAACGTGGGCAGTAGACTTAGGCACTTCACAAAAGAAGACACAAAGCAGCCAACACATATGTTGTAAAAATGCTGACTATATCTAATAATCACAGAAATGCAAATCAGAACCACATTTAGATAGCACATCACCAGAGCAAGAACGGGTACTATCAGAAAGACTAACATTCGCATATGCTATTGAGGATATGGAGAAAGAAGAACCCAGGCACGCTGTCAGAAGGTATGTTAGTAGAGCCATTATGTACATATACAACAGTATAGAGATTTTTCAAAATTAAATCTAGAGTCCTCTGCTCCTGGATAGGAGAACCAATATCAAAATGACCATGTTTCCAAAACTGTTATACAGATTCAGTTCCAGTCAACATGCCAATAGCATACTTTACACATGTACAGAAAACAATTCCAAAATTCATATAGAACCAGAAGAGACCCAAAATAGCAAAGAAATTTTAGGCAATACGAGCATGATAGTGGAACAAAAACAGGCACATGGATGAATGGAACAGAACCAAAGATAACAGAAATCTCACCAGACACATTCAACTATCTAATCTCTGACAAAGAGGCCAAAAGCCTGTGCTAGAAGAAAGATGATAGCCTACTCAACAAGTACTGTTGGGAAAACTTGTTATCTTTGGAAAATAATGAAACTGGACCCTATTCCTGGCCATATATTGAATTAAAATAAAAATGTATCAAGGATCTAAACATTAAACAGAAACATTGAACCTTCTGTAAGATAAAGTAGGTGAAACACTTAAAGATGGAGCTGTAAGAAAGGATTTTCTAAGCAGAACTTCCATCACCCAAGAAATAACAGCAAGAGTCAACAAATAGGATTAGATCAGATTATAAACCTCTGTACAGAGAAAGAATCAGTCAGTAAAGTGAAGAGACAACTTACAGAATGGGAAACTTTATTTCCAACTACTCTTCAGACAGAGGCCTAATTTTTAGGATATACAAAGAACTTAAAAATTAAGCCACTAAAATGAAAGTGAAGAAATGGGCAAAAGAAATGAGGAGAGACTTCATGGAGGAAGAGGGATGGGGAAAGGTTCATCGATACGCACTAAGCTGGAATTAAAGAGGAATAAGATGCTCCGGTGTGCTGCTGCTCAGTAGGGTGATGATAGATAATTGTAATATACTGTGTGTTTCAAAAAGTTAGAAGAAAAGATTTTTAATGTTTTCCATGTAAACAAATGATAAATGTGTGAAAAGACGTTTCATCTGATTTAAACATGATGCCATGTATGCGTGTACTGAAAGAGCAATGCTACTTCACTAATATGCACAGTTTTTATATTTTCATGGATCAATTAAAATAAATCTAAACTTAAAAGAAGAACGGAACACACTCCCTCCTTCCTATCACTATGTGTGTACTCTTGAAGCCACCCAGAAGCACAGCGACTCTCTCAGAGGCGAGCAGTCTGAAATCCAAGGTTTCAAATTTAAGGGGCTCTGAGCTACTGAACTCACAGGGGCTGCTTTATTAGGCAGTCTTAGAGTTCACGATGTCTCCTGCTAATGGCATCGCTTTCTGAGCTGAGAACATAGGTGATGGGTGGAGAAGGAGGGAGATTTGCACCACACACACACCCTTCGTCCTGAACATCAGGAGGGAGCACAATAGCTGGGAGAAGCCTCAACAGCACTTACAGCATTGGTGGGTCTGTGGTACATCTTAACATGGCCTGGGCTTCTCTCATCCTCCTCTTCCTCTTCTTTCTCTTCCTACTTCTCACTGCTTAGGTTCATGGAGATTTCAGATCCTGGCTTTTGGAATGACCATTTTGCCATGTTTCCTCATTGCTAAAGTGATTCCTTTTTGTTTCAGAGTATACCTCTCTGGCTATGGTGACTTAAGTGTTAAAATGTTGCCCTGGAGTGTGTTCCAAGTCAGACGTGCCAAAGAGTTGGTTGCCAGACTGTGGCATTATTGGAAGGTGGCGGCAACATTAGGACAAAGCATCATGTACTGGAAGGAAGTTAAATCACTGGCTGGGTCCACCTGAATTTACACTGGAGACCCCCAACCCAACCCCTTCTTCCTTTCTAGATGCCACAAGGTAAGCAGCTGTGTTCCACTGAGTCCCTCCCATCAGGGTGTCCCACCTTAACACAATCCCAAAGGAATGGAACCAGCTGGTCATAGATGCAAACTCTCAACACAGGAGCCAAAGCAAATATTTGCTATTTATTTTCTTAATCTCAAATATTTTGCTATAGTGACCAAAAGCTCACTAACACAGTAGCCCTTGTTGGTCATGTCGGTAAGAAGGACAGTCACTTGAATAATCCCCAGTGGTCACTATGCATGCTATCTCCAAGGCTGCATGTGTCTCCAAGACAAGATCCTGTGAGATACAATAAACACTCAAATCCTCTTCTCTATCTCTGGTCCTCCTTGGGCAGTGGCTGCTTACTACTACAGGATGCACTAGCATTTTGCTTATATAGGTGGTACAAGCTAGTAATTATGAAACTATGTATGTGCATGCTAACACTGAACAACTGAATTGTGGTGAATGGGAGCATGTTTGCTTACTAAAAGAAGAGGGGCATACACGGAAAAAAGAAAGCAAGCATGAATCCAGATGGGCTTGGAATTAAAGACAGAATATCAGAATAAACTTTTTCAATAGACACATATGAGAACACTACAAATATGATGTACATGAGAAACCAATAGAGGGTTCTTGTACAAGGCCACACACTGGCTACAAAAACTTGTATATGATCCTTATGTCATTAGCAACAGGAAGTGAATGCAGGTACAACAGGAAAGTGTCAGTGGAACTTTGCATCCTCCTGCATCAGCCTCCTAGAGTGCTGAGGTTAAAGATATATGCCACCATGCCTGGTTTTTCTATATAATTCTTTAAAGATCTGTCAATATAGAAAGCAAACACTGCATTTCAAACCCTATCTGGGAATTTATAGTATAATGTGTAGATATAAAATTTCTTCCAGGAACATGAATGATTGAAGGAGGTAAATTGAACTGTTTTCTAGCTATCTTTTAACATTTTGCACTTCTTAAAATAATAGTGTTAGCTCTAAGTAGGTCATTTGCTATATGCCAAGGTTAGATATTACAAACTCTGGAGCAATCACAAAAGATACACGTGTGCATCATTTACATGACAAAAAGAATGAAATTGAGTACAAAACATGTGTTGTAGAATGCTCATAGAGTCATAACAACAAAAAATCAAACATTAACCAACCCCTGTGTCCATCAGTAGGAAAATGAGTGCACATTATGGCCATTCTTCAGTGCATTCACACGAAAGGATACTACTAAGCAATGTAAAGGGACGCTACCAGAACACTCATTCTGTGCCAATCTCGTAAGCATTGTACTGAGACATCAAATACTGCATATTGTGTGACTTCAAGCAAAATGAACCTATGGTGAAGAATAAATCAGAACAGTAACTTGTCTCTATATGGAGAAAAATTTTGCCTGGGAAGGAAAACAAAAGAATTCATGGAAAGATTCTTAAATGAAGAAGGTTGTATGGGTATTTTTGTAAAAACTGTACAGCTGAGGTTTGTGCCTTTCAGTGTATGTACATCTGATCTCACAAAATTTAAAGGACTAAGAAATTAAGTGAAAGAGGACGGCATACATTGATGTCTTTAAAAACTTAAAAAGCACATGATTATTAGTTTTTGTAATCTGAGTAATATGTTTATTATTCTATCCTGTTTATTTTACATATACTTAAAATGTCTGTAATAAAGCAATTTTCCAAAGGACAACTTTGTCTGTTATCTGTTAAGATCTGCATTAACTTTGGGAAGGAAGGAATGAAGAAACGATCGAAAAGGGCATGAGCAAAATCGATTCTATTTTCTTGGTTACCCAAGTGTATTCTATTTGTATTGATTGTTTAGCTTTGCATGAGTGCTATGTATGTGTATTTCCGTATGCATGTTGCACTGTGAGAAAAACTTAACTATTGGCAACTTTCAGAAAATTCTACCTTAGTATCTCAGAGTGATCACAGAGTTCTGTTTTGTATTAAAGGAGGACATGTTCAATCATATCCTTGTTAGATGGATATTAATATTTTCAGGTACTTATTCATGTCCTAATCCCTGGGTGACCTCCTAGGTCTGTAATTATTTGCCTACATTTGATAAGGGACATGGTTTTATCATTTTTATTATAAAATTCTTTACCAACAAAATGTTTCCCCCTACAACAATGTCGCCAAGTCAGGGACACCTGGCACAATACCAGGAAGATGGTAATGCACTGGTGGGATCAGATTCATTCAGGAACAATATGGGTAGTAGAGACTGGGTCTGGCAAAAGCTGGTAAGTACATAATATATGTGAGACTGGAATGCTATATCTCAACAACAAATGTTTTCTATTCATTTAAGCCTCTTGAAGGAGTTCCCAAAAAAATATTCATTTAAAATTATAGTATTTGAGCTCAGCCTAAATGAACAGTTTTGACCAGTTAAAAACCAAAGAACTACTTTAAGTGGTACTCAGCTGTTTAGCTGAATTGTAACAAGAGGAAATGTGTTCTCAGCAGACACTACATAGGTCTTTCTGCCACTTGCTTTCAGAATAAAGTAGTCTTTCAAGCCAAGTAATTTGACTTTGTTTATTTCTTTATTTATTTTATTTTTAAGAGAATGAAAAGCAATAAAAACACTACAGAATTTCAAAACAAAATGATAAGAAATTAACAATGGTTATTACATCGTATACTGTTATCTTCAAAGTAGTTGCTCAGATTATAAGATATAGGCACATAAGATGGAGCAAACAATGTAAATATTAACTGTTTCTTTCAATGAACTAACAGAAATTAGTAGTACAATTAGCTACTATATATATTAATTATATATATATATATATATATATATATATATACACATATATATCTTCCTTCTTTTCTCCTTTACCCCATCTCAGTTGTTCTTTTCCTTTGAGCAGTTTCTTTCCCTTTCACAATGTCTACTCTACCTTTTGGATCTTATTTACTCTTTCAGTTGCTTACAGTAGGGAGACAATACTGTTTATACATATGGGTCTGATTTATTTCATTTATGAGTATGGTCTTTAGTTGCATCCACTTACCTATAAAAGCCTTGAGTTTATCTTTCTGTATAGCTGAATAGTACTCCATTATATAAAATACCACATCTTCTTTATCCATTCCTCTGTTGATGGGCATTTGGGTTGTCACCATTATTTAGCTATTACAAATTATGCTGCTATAAGCATGGGTGCACATGTATCGCTGTGGTATGATATTTTTGATTCTTCTGGGAAAATATCTGGAAGAGGAATAGCAATGGGACCTCTAATCCTAGTCTTTTTAGGAATCTCTACACTGACTTCCACAGTGGTTGTATTGGTCTACATTCACACCAACAGTGGAGAAAGGTTCCTTTTTCCCCACAGCCCCACCAGCATTTGTTACTGGTTCATTTTTTGATGAGATGGGATCTCAGTGTTGTTTTAATTTGCATTCCTTGGATGACCAATGATGTTGAACATTTTTTCACATATTGATTTGCCATTTATATTTCTTCATCTGAGAAGTGTGTATTCACCTTAGATCCCCCTTTTTGGATTGGGTCTTTGAACTTGAGGGGGGCTCTGATCTTTTTAAATACTTTATATGTTCTAGGCAGAAGTCCTTTGTCTGAGTGACAGTGATATTTTAAATCACAAATAGCCAACAAATACCAAAATGATTGAAAAGAATTGCATGCATATGGAGTGCATTAGATATCCTTTCAAAGTTCTCCTGTGATGATAAATGAAAAATAGGTGGTTGTTCACTCATTTGCTAAATTCAGTCCTCAACCATTTCTCTCAATTACTGTAGGTCCTACCCAAGTGCTTCAGAGACATTGTCTTAAGAATAGCATTCCCAGTTGTGAAGATGGACATGAATTCCGCTTTTTTGAATAAGTGTCATTATCTAAGTCCTCAAAGGATGAGGCAATTTAAATGTGTTCTGATGAGGGTGTTTAACCTTTGGAGTCAGCTGGAGTTGATCCTTATACCTAGCCTAGCTGCTTAATAGTTGTGGGGCTTTTGACAAGTCCCTTGAGTTGCAACAGCTGTATAAATTTCATCCATAAGGAAAGGCAGATTGACACTAGTACAAACATTGTCAAGCATTCTTCAGGCTTTCCTGTGTCTGTGGCCTTGGCAATATATTTTTACTGCTGCTACCACTACAGTAAAAACTGTTCTCCAAACTTTAAATCTGTGCTGGCCTTATTCTCTGTGGTTTATATAAAGTTATGACTATGAAAGTCTACTAGTTTGAATGTTTTGGCTATTTTTCTCAGAACTCTCCTATTTCCACCCATAAGAATTAGCTTGCATGAATGTCCTGGAGGATGAAACATCACAGGAGGGAGAAGCAAGTTGCTCTGGTTTGCACCCTGTTTACCTTCTTAAATTGTCTCCTTGTCAACCATCAGGAAAGCACACACATTAGAAAGAGACCAGCTAAGTCCAGCCTAAAGTGTTTATCAGCCCATAAGCTACCATAATAAGCTTAAAGTTGCTTGTTATCCAGTGGTAAAGAGCTAATATGCCTATTATAGGCAGGGTGCCCAGGATTCAATGATATATTGATTACGAGTTATCTGGCAAAAAGTACTTTTCCCGTAGGTACAGCTCTCTTGTTCGGTGGTATCCAATTGTACAGAAATACACAGACATGTATACACATGATAGCTGAGTAAATCACACAGAACCCCACACCGCAGGAGAAAACAGGCACCTACAGTCTGATGGTTAGGCCCATGAACAAGTTCTAAAGCAAGAAATTTCCCTTTATTTAAACTCTAGTTCAAGGCTCTGAACAGATCTGAAGACATGGGTTTCTCTTCTGTGTCCACATCTCTGTGTACTGTCTGACCTCTGAATGGAAGATGAACTTATAGTAGACAGAAAGCAATCATTTATGAACTTTTGGAAACATTTTTTAAATCTTCAGGCCTAAGAAGAAATATTGGTTTAAAAAAGTGCATTCTCTCACCTTTGGCTTAAACAGGAAGTAGTTCAGGTCCTTTACCTCTCTGGGGTCAGGGGAGTCATAAATCAGGAAGCTGGGATGTAGCTGCTCTGAATTGAGATATTCTAGAGTCTTCAGTTTTGAAGATGTAGCACACATTATATATATATATATATATATATATATATATATATATATAATCAGTATATTGATCACATATAATAATGATAAATTTTGGATATGTCAGATTATTACAACCAAACTCACCTTTTAAATTTTCTGTCACAGCCCTAGGGGGTGAACCCAGGGCCTCCGCTAACCAAGTCCTCTGTTACTGGGATCTCCTTCAGCCCTTTTCGTGTTTTCCTCTTTTTTGTTTGCTTGATGTTGTTTTGGTTGTTGTTGTTTTTAAAAAAAACAGCATCTTGCTAAGTTGCCCAGGTTAGATTAGAGTTCGCCTTCTGCCTGCCTTGGTGTTCCAAACACCTGCAATTGCAAGCCCGTGCCACCACACCCAGGTGAATTTTCACTTTATAAATATGATCTCACTTGATCAGTGAGGGCTTTGGCTAGCTTTTCAATTTTGCATCCATAGCCAGAATGTCTTGCCCTCGTGCCAACCCCACAGCAGAGCACAAGACTGGAAAGGTGTTTTTCTCTGCCGAAATCCTCCAGTGCTCACTCAGCCACCAGCTGGCAGTCTGGAGTTTTATTTTCCCATTTGGAGCCCAGACAGAAAACACAGGGAACCAGAGGACATCAGTGGTCCCTCTCAAGCCCTGCTCTGAACTTAACAGCTTAAGTCGTCCTGTGTTTACAGAGAATGCTGCTGGCACCCCTCTGCCACAGCTGGGTCTCTTTTGGGGTGCTGTAAGAGGAAGAGTTTTCCTGGCAGGAGAGGCAGCCTCTCCTCAGTCTGTGGAGCCAGCTCCCAGCACAGACTGCAGAAGCACCATCGCTGCAGCGCACCCGACCGAGAGAAGTCTTAATTTTACTTTTAAATTTGAATGCCAGAAAATTTAAAATTGCACTGTGCTTCACACTGATGTATTTTGGATGTGGCTACCTCAGAGGACTGCTTGCCATTTCAACGCTCAAGCTCCTAGCAAGACCAGCGACCAGGAAAAGTGAGTGAAATTTATTATTAAAAATTATTGCCCTATTGTTTCTACTTGTGAATAATACATATATAATTTTTACATTGATATGAACTTATATACAAGGTAAAAATGCAAATGTTTCCCCTAGCGGGCTAGGAGGAAGCCCTGCCTTCAAATAACTGCAGCCAGGGGCCCTGAGTTCCTTCTCCAACACAATAAAGCCAGCAAATAAATAAAATAAACAAAATAAAATAAAGTGACATAGAAGTACTCCAGCCAACAACCCGTCATCCTGGCCTCCCTGAGACGTGAGTTAGAAGGCGAGTACTGCCTCTCAGAACCCAGGACACAGCCTGAACCTCCACCCAATCAGCGACCCTGGGCCGAGAACTGCCCAATCAGGCAGACGGTGGGAGAAGAGAGGGCGGGCTTTCCCGGCGAGAGCACTTTATCTCAGGAGCTGTGCGATCTGGGATGCATAATCAGGCACCACCCCCTCCTTTGCTCTAGAGCCCTAGTGGCTGTAATGCAACACTTTTGCTGCGTGACCTGCAGAACCGGGAGATACCTAGAGAGCGCGTGGGGCACTCCAAAGCCAAGACGTGGTGAGTGTGTGGGCCCCGGTGTGCTGAGATGGGGAGAGGCTGTTCTGAACCAGCTCAAACTGGCCGTGGTGGGATATGGGGGTCCCTCTGATGGGTGCTGGAGTGTGCAGTTCGAGTTCTCTGGGGGCATCTTGGCTTTAGATCCCCATATGAAATGGGATATGGCCAGCAGCTGGGCTTTTGTGATTTCTGTCCCATCCCTGTGAAGCTACTTCAGTGTTGTCAGCCGTCCTTACTGATGAGCTCTTCCACTGCAGCTGTGAGGCTACCCAGAGATCTTCAGAGAATCCCGACTGCATGTAAGGGGTTCCATAGGTTCCCTAGTTCCTCCTGTGTCATGAAATGTCATGATTTGTTACTAAGCTTTCTAAACGTGCAGCAAGCAGGATCTCAAGTTCAGAGCTCTGTCCATGCTGCTAGCCTAGCTCCTCCTGGGTTTGGCAATAACTTTCGAAAATCTCAGCTCCCAGCCTGCATTTCTAAAGTCCCGCTTTCCTTCTCCACAACATTATCAACTATTTGTTTCCCATGATACCTTTCAAACAGACATAGTATTTTGTCATTATTGTCCTATAAATATTGGACAGCACTTTTTGAGAGCTGGATTTATTTGTGAACATTTTACAGAAGAGGGAAGTGGAATAGAATAACATCACTTTGTAAAAACAATTTTGGACTTCTCTTTTTGTTTTTCTTAATCAGAGACACCTTAGTAGAGTATCTTTGGATTGAATTTCACCCTTGATGGCTTTACAGGGTGATGTCTTCCCAGCTCTCCATCTTTCCCTGGTCCTGGGTTTCAGAAATCCCTGACGTTGGGGGTTGACATCAGGTGCCCACAGCTCATTTGTCTGTGTTCTTTTGATGTGGCTGGTTCATAGCAGCTCTAGGTCCTCTCCTCCAAAAGGGCATCATAAGGTGGGTGTGGAGCCTTTTTGGGGAGCTGCTGAATGCCCTAGGACTGTCAGGAATCTCCTGATATACCCTTCATCTATGATGCCTTCAAGCTATTTTTATATCTTGGCCACTGAGAACAGTGCTACAGTTAATTGGGGCATGCACTATGTATTCAGCATACTGATTTTAATTTCTTTGCATACGTACCCAATGTTGTGATTGTTGGATCATATTCCATTTTCAGTTTCTCTGAAGAACTCCCATATCCATTTGTAAATGGCTGCAATAAATTTATATTCTAACCAACAGGGTACAAATGTCCCCTTTTTTCCATGTCCTGTGCAACACGTGTTAGCTTTTACCTTTTGGTTGATACTCTAACAGCAGTCCTCAGGCTCCAGGATGTCTGCTCCTTGGGACATTAAATGCCTGAAGCAAGTTAATTTGAATCCAGACCGGGGAGCAGCTACTGGTTGAGTGCGTAGTAACCCGCTTGTCAGAATAAACTGTATTATTACTCCTTCTCTGTCCTAATGCTGAAGGTTGCAGCCCAAGGAAGTACTTGCAAACCCACTAAAAACCTCTTGTTTGTCTTTTGTGTAGGCAGATTTCCACATATTCAGTTCCCTTTGCTTCCCGAGCTTGGAGGCTTAGGAGGTAATCCTCAAATGGTATATGTTAGAGTTGGGACACTAGTGCATGAACCAACTCCTTCCAGAAGGATTTAGTAAACCCGGACCTATCAGTGTAAGGGCCTGGGACAAAGGGCTCAGGAAGTGCTGAGTTCCCACTCAGCTTACTGGAGCTCTAGGATTTTTGCTCTATAAATTCCCTGTTGCAGTCTAGACCAAACTCAAGTTCCTACTGTCAGCAACAGTAGCTGGCACCATATACTGGGAAATCCCTTGCAAGGAAAATCTGGGACCTTTGAATTTCAGTGCATTCTCTTATGATACACGGGAAGAAAAGCACAAGGAAAAGCTTGGATGAACATAGGAAACCACCATGTCCAAATGAGCCTCAGGTTTCCTACTCATCCGATGTGGCTGTTTTTCTTTTTTTGTTTTGTTTATTGTTAGTGCCATCTTTGTGATATGTGATGAACGCATGTGCACATCTCATCTTAGTCCTTTTCAGCTCACACCTCCACCGCACTCTTGCTTTCCATCTCAAGTATACCTCAGCTTTCAGACTCATTCCTGTGGTTGTTTTCTCCATTAGCCAGAAATCTCTTGCCTTACTATGACTTTCTTGCCTTACTATGTGTACCAGTGTGCCCATGGATGGAGGCATAGTCAGGAGCCTCCTGCTGTCTTTCCAACAGCACATCCTGTTCATCCTTTCCCTAGTGTGCAGAACCCAGGGCCTCATACATCCTGCACTCTCAAAGTGCGCTGTGCCCCAGCCTTACCATCTGGCTTTTGATTACATGGTTTAATCAGTTCATTTTTTAATGCTATTCTTCACATGGTTGGGTTTTTGCAGGCCTTTCTGTAACTCTTAACAGACTCTTGCATTGATAGGGGTTTGCTCATGAATTTTGGTTTTATTGTGATTCCTTGGAATAGTATAGTTTCATAATGTGCATTAGGGTCAAGTCACAGAAGTTACCCCTGTTGTTCTTATAATTCCAAAGTTCCTTTGTTCTATATGTTTGCACAAATATTTTTCTTTTTCTCTATGTTATTTTAAATTTCCAGATGAATTTTTTTTTTTTTTATTTTAGAAACATAAAAGTACAAAAACATATTGACAAACAGACACCCATTATCATAGA
>PVLD010020017.1:0-34912 GCA_004027595.1 Dinomys branickii
CCCCACCCTCCCAGGGTTCCCTGCAGGTATAGGGATGGATCTCCTCCCCCACTCGGTGATCTGGTCGCGAGCGCCGATATCTCACCAGTTATTGGAGTCCCTGCAGGCATGAAGGTTCCAAGGTGCCAGTCTATCCTTTGGGGCTTTCTGCGCGGCCCGCCCGATGCACACGAAACGTGAGACCGCTGGGCGTTGCCGCTGCCAGAGAGCCGATCTCTGTCGGGAGTCGCCGGAGAGCTGCGCCGGCTCGGGGGGCGGGAGGGATCGAGCTGTCTGTGCTCTCAGGGCGCTAGGACCCAGCAAATCTTTCTCTCCGCTCGCGGCGAAACGTGGCATTGCCAGGCGTCTCCGCCGCTAGCAAGCCGATCTCTGTCGGGAGTCGCTGGGGGGCTGCACCGGCTCGGGAGGCGGGAGGGATCGAGCTGTCTGTATTCTCAGGGCGCTAGGACCCAGCAAATCTTTCTCTCCGCTCGCGGCGTTTGGGGCCCTCTGCGCGGCCCGCCCGACACGTGCGAAACGTGGGATTGCCGGGCGTCTCCGCTGCTAGCAAGCCGATCTCTGTCGGGAGTCGCCGGGGGGGCTGCACCGGCTCGGGAGGCGGGAGGGACCGAGCCGGCTGCGCTCCCATGGCGCTTGGACTGAGCCAAGCTTCCTCCCCGCGCGGATAGTCCCTGGCTCCCAGCGTCTGGGGCTTTCCCACATCTCGCCCCGGCAGCCTGGTCCCCCCTACCACATCTCCCCCGGCATCTCAGAGAAATACACCCAGTTTAAACTTCCCAGCCGAGGTCCCGGCATTCACGCTCGCCAAGTCTGTCTCGAGCTGGTGGTGTTTATTAAGGAGGATTGCTCCCTTGCTGCTCACCTGGTCACCATCTTCCCTGGAGCTCTCTATTACTCTATATGGATTTTGATCATTCTTGAAATTCAGATAAATGGAATGATGCAGTACATACTCTTTTTAATTTCAGTCTCCACAATATTTTGTTTTAATAGTATTCGATCCTTTTTGGTTACTGAGTAGTATTTCTTTGTATTCCATTGGTTTATCTGTTAACCTTTTGATGGACATTCAGGTCACTGACAATTTTTTTCTATATGAATTATGCTGGTACAAACATTTGTGTACAAGTCCTTGTGTGAATATATAAGATACTTCTCTTGACTAGGGTATGCAATAGCTAGATCATACAATGAGTGTATGTGTAAGTCTAGAAAATAGTCAAATTTTTCTCCAAAGTAGCTGTTCTATTTTGCATCACCACAAATAGTATATGAGAATCTTTACTTCTTCCTCAGACATCCTGGTGCTATCCAAAGTAAGAAAGATCCTGGGTTATATTCAGAATCTGTCACAAAGCTTAAGTTGTTTTGTGATCACTTAATTTTATGAGTCTCAATTTTTCTCATCTATAAAATGGGGATAATAAATACCTTTTTCAGTGTTTGTGAGAATTGGAGACTATGACTATAAGATTGCCGTGGTAAATATTCCAATATATAGGAGTTATTATTATATTTGCAGTGTACATATTCTCATTTTATCCACCAGTGTGTTAGTTTAAGGTAGTGTTTGCCAAGAAGCAATGTGCAAGGTACAGTGTGGTGGCCCTTGACATTCATTTAAGTGTCACAAACACACAGTGTTCCAAAACACTGAATCACAAAGTGATTCAAAATTTTCATTCTAATTTTCTTTAATCCCAATTATATCAAATGGTCAGTCTCAGTTTAGTGTTTGTCTGTATCTGGCACTTCTCTGACACTTACAGATATCTCTTTTTAATAAGGAGAGGTCAGGATGCAGACACTTAGCCTTTAACAAGCAACTGTATCTAGAAGTAACTCAACGTTTTTATTGTTTTAAAATTTGTACTGTTAGAAGAATTGATGGCAAGTAATACTAATAATATTTGTGATGATGATTTCATATTTCAATAAGTTATTTAAATCTAAAGAGTGAGTTGTTTGAAAGAAAAAAATGTCAAGAAAATAATGGTGCAGGAGTAAGCCAGGTGTGGCAAAAATAATAAAAGTAGATTCTCTATGACTGAAGTTTGGAAACCTTTGTGTCCTAGGAGAAGCCCAGCACAGATTTGAAAGGCTGCTTATAAAGGATGGAACAAAGACCTTGGCAATTGAAATCTTATGTGTTGAGAGTTGACACTGACACCTCTAAGTGGTTCATAAAGCAAGTTATAATCTGAGCTCAGTGACAAAATCAGCTTAGAGCTCAGCCTCTTGACTCCTATTCTTCCTAGCATTTAATTAATCCTGGAGGTAGCTGGATATCTTTACTTCCTCCTCATTATAGGACTGATCTATGTTTATTGATGAAAAAAAGAACATACAGATAAAAAGGAAGGGGAAAGGGTTCGGCCTAAATCCCATCACCCAGAGATTATCCTTACCTGCATTTTGACATATTCATCTGTCCTTCATTCCAACCATCCATCCACTCATCCATCCATCCTCATTTATGTATTTATCTCACTCTCTTAAGTACTTACCAAGAATGTATTCATTACTTGACAAATACCAGCTGCTCATCTAATACATTCCAGGCACTGTTTTAGGTGCTGAGGATAAAGCGATGTGCAAACAGAAAAGATTTTCTTGCCTTTCCATCTTATTACTGTTCTCACGTACGTCATTGGAAATTTGTGTTTTAAAATACTGCTAAGATACAGTGTCACTGTATTATCTACTTTAAAAATTAGTATAACATAAACATCTTTCTTGGTAAATGTGTATACCTACATTATCCATTTTGATGTTTATAGGTTGTCTTACTGAAGTATAATTGTATGGAAGTAGAATTATTTACCATTTTGCCTTCATTGGATTGAGGATTGTTTCATTTCCAGTGTGAAATGGATATCGTGTATGTGCAAAGCTTTACTTAGGCTTCTCTCAGGAACCTTCTGCCCAACACCAGTGTCATTACTGACTGTTTTCAGTCCCTGGCAAAGCCATTTTAGTCACTTTGAACCTCTGTATCTCCATCTGGTAAAAGAATCCAATAATCTGGCTCATAGGGTTTTTGCAAAGAGTAAGGAGCTTGATCTACTGGCAAGAAGATGCTAAATGCTAAGTGCTGTCTGGTGATATTAGCTAAGGTAATACTGCAGTAATGACTCTCCCTCGTATTATTATTAGTAGTAATAACAATAATAATTACTATTTTGTTATACTGGGATTGAACCCAAGGGCCTCGATGCTGGCCAAACAGTCTACTTATGAGCTACATCCAAAAACCTTTTGTTTTTTATTTTGAGGCAGGGTCTTGCTAAGATCTCAACTTGAGATCTTCATGTGTTAGTCTCCCCAGTACTTGGGACAACAAGTATATGCCATCAAGCCAGGGTATGATTAATTTTTAATGTGTGTACTGAATGGTCTGACGCATGCTTTTAATGCCACTTTTATTTCCTCCTTAGTGATTTTCCTGAAGCAGTTGCTCAATAAATGGGATCGGTGAATATTGGATGAATGAGTATGGAATGAACGCTTGGATAAGTGAATGAAGTTACAGGCATCTGTTTAAGAGCCAGAGTGAATTAATTTATATACTTGAGATCAACTTGGCTCATGATGGCCGTTGGCGAAGTCCTGGTCAGCCCACCTGTGCCAACAATAGTCAGAGCAAAATCTGTTCTGTCTTATGTTGATTTTCCTCTTGTAGATAATTGTATTCAGCTTCCTAGTAACCACTCCCGTACACATAGACCCAAGCATGTGAGTGTGTGGGGGTGTGCATTCTTCTCCCCAGGGTTAAAGTCACACAAAAAACACAGTGGGCTCTCATCTCTGGGAGTGGGTGTTTGGTGAACTAGATTGGAGTCAGTTAAGACCACTGTGATCATAGAGGGAGCGTGACCTCCCAGAAAAAGAGAGAAAGGATGCCAGACTGCACTTCCCTCTTATCTGTCTTGTTTACCCAAGGGATGATAGAATCAGCGTTAATAGTTGTAGAGTCAAGTAGAATAGTGGTTGAATTACGATTTTGCAGATTATTAGCTGTGCTGTCATAGACATAATTTCCTTATTTGTAAAATGAAGATTCTAATGCCTACCTGTTTGAGTTGTGGAGATTAAATGAGGTAACCATGAAAACAGCTTAGTGAATGTTTTCCCTTGGGCACAAGTCGGAGGTAGTATTGCATCTTTATTTGCCTTCTCTACTGAGAATCAGGCATGACAAAGTTTTATAGGCTGATGAGAACATGAGAACATGAAAGCTCCTCATACACTTTGTCACACTAATATTCTCTTCTGAAAGTTTCCAGCCAAACGTTTGAATGCTGTGTCCCATTCTCTCGGGCCTCTTCTCCCCTACTAGAGAGAGTTACAAAGTAATCCTTGTGAATGAAATAGCGTAATCTGATCAAGGTATTTCTGTTTGGGCTCTGATTGGCTCTTTGTTCATGTTTGGATCACAGAGCATGCGAATTGTACAAGAGATTGTTTAAACTAGACTGTGAGCTCCTGGAAGAGCAGGGACCCTTTTAGGACCTCTAATCCTGGAACATTCAGCACAGTATAAGTGGTCAATAAACACTGGCGAGAAGCCCTGTGATTCCACTTGTTTTCCTGATGGAATGTAGGTCCTCAGAGGGAGGATCAAGTCTGCTTCCTCAGGGTTGGATCCCCTGTGCTTGGTAGGCTTTCAATAACTGCAGGTTGATGAATAGAATAAACGAGGCAGGGGGGAAGAAATCATCTCACAATTCAGGGTGCTGGAAGAGTGTACGAGCGGACAACCGGCTCCACACCTAGGAGGCGCTATTTCCTGGCTAGGTCTGTGGGTGGACCTTCTCATCTGTTTTCTATGTTGGCGAGCGTTCAGTATGAGGCCCTACTCTAACGCTCCGGCCTTGATGGATCATCTGCCTTGTGATAAACAGGAAGGAAAATCATTACGGCACAAGTGCCTTGTCATTCCCCCTGACTGTGTCTTTGATAGATGGTCTCCATTTGTGGAGTCGTCGGTGGAAACCTAGAGGAAATGATTGCTATCCACGCTTAACCTGCAGCAAGTTCATCATTAAACAACTCCTGTGATTTCCACTGCTCCGCATCCATCTTTTTCTCACAGGACTGAGAAAGAACAGGGTTTTTTGACTTCGAGGCAGAGAAAACTGACACCTAATTGGCCCTTTTATCATCTGTAGTTTGTTAGGAGTTAGATAAAGGGGATCATCATACAATAGGCAGATATGTGGAACTATAAGAACTTTTAAAACGTTTTTAGAGAGAGCATTTGACATGATTTAGCAGAGTTGGTACTGTACATATTCTATAACCAGCAACTGGAACCCTAAGCATTTACCCTCGAGAATTGCATACATTTATACATCAGGGTGTATGTGCAGGATACAAAGTTTTGAAGCACATTGTTCAGAATAGCTCAGACTGTGCACAAAAGTAAATATCTATCTACATAATGTCATCTTTTTATCATATAGAGCGTTTATATATTAGCATAGTACACAGAAATGAAAACAAATAAAACCAGAGCATGCATTTTCATATACATAGTGTTAAGCAAAGAATAATATGGACCATAGTATGGTCCTGCTTATACAAAATTAGAAAGAAAGGCGAAATAGAATATACCACTCAAGTATGCACACGAACAAGAGAGCTATAAGGATAATGAAACACAATAATCCTCATAAGTTTAAGGTAGCGATTATCTCTGGAGGGAGAGAGAGGCATTACAACTGTGAAATGTTGATCATATTCTATTTTTTTACCTGGGTGAAAGTTACATGTACATTTACTTTGTAGATACTTGTTAAACTGCGCCTTTATATAGTTTCTTCTATACCCATCATTTTTTACAATAACCTATATTTTTAAAATTCTTATTCCTCAGCACAGACTATAGAGACTGAAGCTCAGTGTATCCTGGTGTTCAGACCAATGCTACTCAGACTTGCAAGATCTTAGAAAAGGACCCGTTTTTGTTAAATATGTAGATTGTCACATGATTCTGGTTTCCTAGGTATGAGACTAGTATTTTTTGAAATAAAATGTTTTGAAAATTGGTTTAGAGCACCTTTTTTGCATTAGGACATCCTGGAGAGCTTTAAGAATGACTCATGCCTGTTTGCAAAACCTCTGATGTCATTTGCCCAGGGCGTAGCTTGGGCATCTAGATTTGTAAAATCTCCCTTGATGACTCTTAAGGTTCAGCCCAGAATACTGGTTTAAATTAGTGGTTTTTAAATTGTAATGTGAATTTGAATTAGCGGTAGATCCTATAAAAATGTATATCTGATCTAGCAGGGAGGGGCCTGGGATTCTGCATTGCTCACAAGTTCCCAAGGAATTCAGATGTTACTGCTGCAAGAACCACACTTTGAACAGCAGAGGTTTAGACTCTTTACAATCAGACTGCAGTTTCAATCCAATCTCTGACACTAAATCACCATTACCTGGAGCAATAATTAAACCTGTCTGAGCCTTAGTTCTATAAATTTGGAGTGGTAATAATTATCCTTGTCTTCTGGGTGGTTGTGAGAATCAAGACAATCGAACCAGATAATGGCTAAGCAGAATTTTCAGGGAGGGCAGGTGCTCAATGAGGTTCCCATTGTGCTGGAAGCCCAGTCTCCTGGAAGTTGTTGAGGGTGGTCACACCACTTCTTTATTTTATATGTGTGAAAACACACACTTACGGATACAAATGTATATATATGGCTTAGCTTAGCCAAAACATCATAGCCTAGCGTAGCTGAATTTAAACACATTTAGAGAGCACTAACATTAGCCTCTGGGTCTGCATCATGGGAGAATATCATAGTCAAACAGAGGGAAAGATCAAAATTTGGAAGTGTAGTTTCTACAGAATGCATATCACTTTTGCATCATCATAAAGCAGAAAAATTATGAAATTATTATAAGTTAGGGACAGTTTGTGGATATATGTAAGCATTTTTACAGAGGGTACTCAGCAAATACTAGTTGAATGAATGAATATATAAATAAATTAGGAGACAGGCAAATTTAGACATGTACATATATACATACACATATACATAATATACTCGTTTATATATATGTATGTGTGGTGTCTCTCCAGCTGTGAATCAATATACAGATATTATATGTAATACATATATATGCTTATTCATGTACAAATACACACAGGTATGTATGTTTGCTTGTTTCTTTCTCCCCAGCCATGACTGAAAACACACACACATATATAGTGTATAGAATGATAGTACTATATACTGGGTGCTTCCCTACTTGTCTGCCTCCCCGCCTGCTCATTTGCTTTGTCTTTGCCGAGCACCTATTCTAGTTCAGGTACTTTGTGGGGAAGAGGCAGGGAGCAGATTATAGATAAATTACATGGTCATAAAATCTTATGTTGTGTAAGACATATGCTATCAAAAAGAAACAGCAGGGTAAAGAGGATGGAGCAGTGTGTGTGTGTGCGTGTGTGTGTGTGTGTGTGTGTGTGTGTGTGTAGGGTGGCCAGGGAAGGCTTTCCCGAGCAAATGACGCTGAAGACTTGGGAGAAGCCAGGGAGAGGTGCTGATATGTAGGGAAGGAGCTCTCCAGGCCCTGTGAGCTTAGGACACAGCCCCAGCCAGGATCCACTGAAGAGGGCTTGCCCTTGTCAGGGAGCACGGAGGGGAAAGAGTAAGAGATCGGGGCGGAAGACAAGGCCAGACTGGTCTGGAGCTTGGCTTCTTCCTGAAGGAGACAAGGAATCATTTGAAGGTGTGAGCAGTGGTATGATAGGGCCTGACTTAAATTTTTAACAGAATTGATCTGCTGTGTGGACAAAAGACTGAAGGAGAGCAGGGTAGCATCAGGTAGGGCCTTTGGGAGAGCACAGCCTCCCTGCAATTAGCCCAGAGCAGGAGTAGTGGAAGTAATACAGGGCTATTATGTACAGTTGGCCCCTTTGGGTGTGGCACAGCTAGGGACACACATGGGTTCACTTGGACTGGCATCCCTAGTGTTTCCCCGCACACAGTATGCACAATCATATGTAGTGACTTTCTCAGAAGTAGGTGGTTTCCATGAAGGCAGGCATTTCACTTTGCTTCATGTTCTATTCCTAGTGCTCAGGCAGCATCTGGCAGAGAGAAAGGGCCCATAAAAGTGCACTGTGTGAATGATATTCCTGCTTCAACCTCCTGCATACTTGGAAGCACAGTTCCTGTAGCTGAGTTAGTAAAGGTTAAAGTGTGTTTTGGCAGTTTTGCAAATATCTCCATTTTTCCTTGATGGTGACTTTGATTGCCCTGGTATGAAAATCCCTTTGTACTTCAAAACACAGTCATTTTAAGTCACTGATGCAGCCCAGGTTTAACAGTGTTCTTTGCAGAGAAGAAGACATCAGTTTTATTATATTTTGTCTTCCCCCTCCTCCCAAGCATCACATCTGAGTCACCTCTCACTTGAAGATCTGTTTGGGCTGCAATTAAATTCAAATCACCTCTGGGACCAGAACAGTCTCATCTTTATTTACAGGACCTGAAAATCAAGCAGCTCCCCCCCCCCCCAGTTTTAACAACTCCTTCAGTGGCAAAAACCTCTTCTCCAAGAGAACAGGTGGGGAGGCGATCAAGGACGATTGCAGCACGTTTTCTTCCTTCCAGGGATGAAGAAAAGACCCGTTTGGGAGGGGGGAGCCCACACTGCACCACGGCAGTGGACACCGCACACAACCTGTGTGATGCCTTCTGTCAGTTGCATACATGACCCTGAGCAAGTCATGGAAATTTACTGAACTCCAGTGACTTCATCAGCGGCAAAAAAAGAGAGAATAATGTTTGGTCAAAAGAACTGTAAGAACTAAGAATTTGCATATGAGAAAGTTCTCATGTTTTGTTTTGTTTGAAACACTTCTCAGTGTTTGTGATTGTGCTAAAATGCTTTGAGTTCCACGCGTGTCTCTCTACTCCTATCTCTCCTTCTCTATTGATTAAATTCATACAGTGATTATTACTAAACATCTATCATGGGCTGGGTGCTGAGTCTTGTAGTAGAGAATACAGTAGGCAGTTTCTGCTTTTAAGCTAATGGGAAGGATCACACAAGTAATGCTGTGATAACCACTGTGCCACATTCTAGGCAGGAAAAATATTGAGTCCTAAGAATCTATAATCCAGAGACCAAGGAGGCCTGAAGGATCAGGGAGGCTTCCCTTGGAAAAATGGTACCAGAGACAGAAAGGACGGCTGAAAGTTTGCCAGATGATGGGAATAAATAATCTTTCAGCGGATGGATCAGCATGTGCAAAAATCTGAAGACAGGAGAAAACAGAAGGCTAGTTGCTGGACTGCTGCAAGTGGAAAGAGAGGCACGCGAAAAAAAAGCAGAAAAGTAGGCATTGCAGAGATCAGGTAGGAAATTAAGGCTGTTAGAATGGTAGTGAAATAATGTAGCTCTTAGCAAGAGATCCTGATCAAGCATCCAGTAGTAATAACACTGAACCAAGCAAATCCCAAAGTGAACAAACAAACAAAACACGAGCAAATAACCCTGGTTTTATTTCCCTTGGGTTGTCAGAAACTTGTTCTCTAAGAGGTACAGGCTGATGTATGACTTCAGTCAATTTGCCAACTTTTAACATGATACATGTTCAAGGATCTCTATCTAAGAGGTAAGAAAATGAGATTATTCCTTGCTCTTCTGACTTTGGAAGGGAACAGGAATAGGAAAAGGTAATTTCCAGTTCAGTACTTAGTGGGTAAATGGAACTCCCAGCCACAGAAAGCCAGTGCTGTTTGTAGTTCACCCCCTTAAACATATTCTTTGGGTAACAGTCCTCTGAAAATGCCTATCAATCACTTTGTGACATTATTCTAATAAACAAAATGTCCCCCTAGCTAAGCCCCAGCAAACAGAAGGCTTTGCCCTCCAGGGGACTGGTGGCCTCCTCTTGTTCCCATGAAAAGCTCATTACCAAGCTCAGGCAATCACATTTACATTGCTAATTGAAGAAGAAAGCTACAGTAAGCACTAGAGTGAGAATTATTGGGCAATATCAAGGAAAAACTTCCATTTCCCCTGGGGGTGCCATGTTGGCAGCCGTAAAGGGCTGCTGTGCCTGATACTAATAAAACAGAAGCCTAAAATGGTCACTGAAGGAAACCAGGAGACTCTAGAGATTCTCAGTGATTACCTCTGATATGGAACTTGGGCCATTTCAAGACAATGGGACTTGGTTGAAGTGAGGCAGAGTGGCAAATAGGACTCATGTCTTGGATGGGTTCTCATGGGACCAATGGAGATGCTTAACCTGAACTGGTTGGTTCACACTTAATCAGATGACTAATTTGGTTCAGAAAAGTGCAGGAGTTCCCCTACATTTTCATCATAGCTGTAATTTGACCTACAATCCACCTCTAAAACCACTTCTCTGTCTCCAAATGACATGGATCCAAACCTTGTCTCTCATGTTGATTACAGGGTGTGCATGCATTTTGATCAATGCTCCTTGTACCACAGCAGACAAAGGGCCCAATGCAAAGTCTTTAGTGTGAGTACCTTTGAAAAATCTTGGTTGTCATTGAGGAAGTACATTAGTCCATCTTCCATTGTTGTAACAAAACACCTCAGGCTGGGTAACTTGCATAGATAAGAAGTTTATTTAGTTCACAGTTCTGAAGGTCAAAGAGCATGACACCAGCTCTCCGGTGCGGGCCTTCTGCTTATATCTCCACGTGGCATATGGCGTCAAGGCAGGAGGACACCATGAGGCAGCAAACCAGAAAGGTGAGAGCAGCCAGTCTCCTTCTTCTATAATGATCCTGTCTTGCAGGAACAAATCCTAGAGAGCAGCATGGTTCTGGTGGGATCCCAGTGACAGAACGACTTTGTACTGAGTGCTGCCTCCTAAAAGTCCTACTGTCTCTTAGCACCATCACATTGAGGACCCAGCGTCCAAGACATGAATCTTTGGGGACACCGTCAAAGGAAGTCCAAACATAGCAAAGCATATGAGAAACAGTCCCAATCTTGCTGTTTATAGTCAAGTGTTTGTATTTTTGAATAATGTGGATTTTGATGATTTGCTTTAGCTATTGAAATTAAGTTGGACTTCACAGACAACAAAGGGTTAATGGGACGTAGCCCAGGTGGAGGCTTTTGAGGAGAAGGGAACACATGAGTATTACCTGTGGCCTCCAGCTTCATTTTAACTGGACCAGTCTCTTTTCCTTCGCATTTAACTATGGGGATGTTCAAACACAAGTAAAACATTGAGAAACCAGAATGGAGTCACTCATCATGTCATCACTGTCCAGCTTCACCAATGACCAGCTCAAGGCCCCCACGCATATTCCTCCCTTCCTTGAGAATATGTTGAGGTGAATCTAACATATAATGTTATTTCATTCATAAAATATTTCAGTAAGACTCTCCACATGTACAAGATTTGACCACTGCACAGTAGTGTATGCAAATATCACTTGGCACTCATTAACATGTATAATGAAAATTTAAAAAATGCATTGTAAACTAAAATTTTGTAGTAAAAAATCAAATTAAAAGTAAAATTTTAGAAATATAACAATGTCAGTATCATATCCCTAAAAGAGCAATAATTTCTTACTTTTATCAAATATTCCGGACATTTAAATGCTTCCTCTTGTGTCATGATTTTTTTATAGTGTAATTCTTTGTTTTGAATCAGGACAGAAAGATTCATATTTCTTATTATTTTAAAAATTCATATACAGTAACGTTGATTTATTGGTGCTCAGTTCTGTGAATTTTAGCATATGTGTAAGTAGCTTTATGTAGCCACCATACAGAACAATTTCACCACTACAATTCCCTCCTGAAACAGAACAGACACCTTCATGAATACAGGAGATGGGAACATTCTCAGGCCTTAATCCAAATCGCATTACCCACTAAAAGGGAAAGCATGCTTTTTTTCCTTCCCTTCTTACTAACAATCAATGAAATGTACCCTTGCCTTGTCCCCTACTCGTATCTCCTTAGAACCAGGCACCCTGTCCCGGGGGGGGGCACCAGGATATCGTCAAGATTGAGAATTATTGCTAATCCATGTGCCTATTTAGGAGAAATTGCCCTGAAAATGTTAGAGACATGTCAAAAACTACCCTATGCATGACCCAAGGGAAAATTACCAGACCTAGCCCACCCGTCTGATGACAGCTATAACAGTTAATCACATTGTGTTGTTAATAGGCCAGTCTGAGTTTTGTCCCTCAAAGCTGTACCCCACTTCAGTTCTTCTCCTCAAATTGAAGGCTTTTCACCATTTTCTTCTTTCTCAATTAAAGGTTCACCTATACATTTGTACTGTTACTTTACTTGTAATTTCCATTATCACTGGACAAGTAATTTCCATTAACACTGAAACAAGTTTCCACTCACACCCTGTATCAACCGTGACCTGTTGTGGTCAGCCCTCTACCTTCTCCTAACCCTTAAAAACTGATCTATTCCCCACTGCCACAGTTTGCTGTTCCAGAATGTCATGTGAATGAAGTCATACAGAATGTACTTCTCTAAACATGGGCTCAATCCAGTTACAGAACACTTCTTTATTTTAGAATGTTCTCTCATAATCTTATCGCTTAAAGAAAAGTTTGGAAACCACTAGAATCAAACATCATTTGCTCTTGATTTTTTGCAAAAGAGTAAAATCTCCTCCCATCTCCCAAATCCTCAATTTCACAAGCAGGGCAAAAAGCCTAGTGGGTTTCCAAATAAAGTAGCACCACAGAGGATTCTGGACAGAGGGCAAGGAGGTACGAAGGTGTGTGAGCAGCAAACTGCAGAAGGAACTGTTTCTCTTGCCTTGGGCAGACAGGCCTCCTTGCAGAACTGTAGCCAGTCACCCAGACTGCCGCTCTCCGGGAGCGCCGGCATTCTGTGAGCCTGGCAACAAAACAAACGCCGTCAGAGACAGCAACCATATTTCTTAAAAGTCAACTTGATCTACCTCCTGGAGGGGAGGCTGCCTGTCCATGTGCCAGTCACATTAAGTAGTTGATTTCCTGCCAGCAGTCGGCGCAAAGGAAACCCACATGAGCTGTGGTGGCACCCTACCTGCCAACCTGTCAAGGGAAAAGTATTCTAAACTATGCTACTCCACCTAAAATGCACAGAGCCTGAGTCCTCCTTGAAAACAGTCCTTCTCTTACTTGTCAGGACAAATGTAAATTTAGATGAAGAAGAAGCTGTTGACTTACTTCATTTTTCCATGCATGGAACTTCTGCAGATGTGCTCAGGTTGGGAAGCCATATGTGTGGGTTGGTACATCGTGGGCAAACATTGCTAGTCTAATGTTTCTTGGCCAGTTTAGAAGCAAATGGTTGCCCCTGGAAACAGCTATCAGTTTGGAAATGGTAAGTTATGAATATGCTCATGTGTGCTTTTATGGAAAATGTCTCTTGCCTTTAATAATGGTAGATAATGCATGGTTTCTGGTAATATAGGGTTGCCAAGCCCACAACCAGCGCTTTAAGGTAGAAAACACTGATGTTTGAGTACATCATCTAGCATTTTCAATAGTAACATATCATACACAATTAGCCCAGAAGAATAAACAAAAAAGAAAAATTGCTTTTGTACCTCAAGTTTCAGAATTTGAACCCTGAGACGCCACTGACGACTGCCATGGGTAGGCGTTCACTCTTTTCTTCTCAGCTTGTTGCCAACGTCTCAGTGGGGTCAAGTCCTTTATTATTCATGTAAAAGCCTGCTCCATGTGGTTTCTACAGAATTGAACCCCTCACTTCTGACTCCTTCTTTAGAAACATTTGCCCCTCCCTGGTCTGACCTCACCATTCTGCCTCTTCACTGCTCAGTTTACAAATGGGATGTCAGCTGCTCAGTCACAACTGCTTCTGTTGATAAGGCTAAGGAGGGGTGGTCGGGTGGAAGACAGCAGCCTTGAAATGCTTAGAGCATCGATAGTACTGGGCAATGAAGCCATTTGTACTACATCCTGGCATTCCTCATGGTTCATGTGCTTGGCACTGTTACGTTAAAAATTTTTTAATCCATTTCTTACTGTGAATTACATTACCAAGTGACCCCCCTCCTTTGCTAAGTATCTTTAGAATGTCCAGGACCCAGGAGAAGGAATAAGGAGAAGAAAATTACCCATGAACTACATAAACATTAGCCAAAAATAGGAAATAGGATTCATGACTTTAAAATTACAAAAGCACAAGGATTTTTAAATACAATTTTGTAAAACAACTTAGAGGCTGTTAAAAATTATGGATTTGTTGTGCTTCTGTTATTCTGTAACAGTAGTGTCTCTGGATGCAAGGCCCTGGTATTTACTTACCTTATCAGGTTCACCAGGTGATTCTTCTCAGATTTAGAAGTGACAGCTGTAGAGAGCTTACCTGCTTCCCAAATGGGAAAGGAGAAAAGCACGCTTTCCAAGGAATGGCTTAAAAGAAGGTACATTGAACAACGAATGAGAGTAATAATATTTCTCCAAAGACTTGACGGGGAAGGAGAGGCTGATTACAATGGGAGAAGACAGAAATGCTGCATTAGCAACAAAATGTAGATAATTAACTAGTTATTGAAGAGAATTACATTGTTTAATGGTAGATTAAGAATTTTGGAAGCAAGGAAAGACGTTGATCTTAGAATGAAAAGCTAGGGAAACAGTATTTAGACCAATGAAGATTTTCCAAAGGAGTAAAAGTAACAAGAAGGCATTTTCCAGTGAGCCAAAGTAGGGCATGGTGTATGTGGCTTCTGGTAACAGAAGCATTTCTGGAGGTTTTGAGCTTTAATTCTTTCCAACTTTAAGCTCTGTGCATACAGCAATCTTCGTGACTTTTTTTACAAGATAGACCTTGACTTCTAAAACTCTGTGGGGTTCCAGAGAAAGAAAATTCTTCCATTGATCAAAGTAGGAAGTCATCATTTAATCAATTATTCATTAATTTATTCCACAGACATTTATTGAACTTCTACCACACATTAGGTATAGTGTTAGACTCCTGTGATAATGGACCACATACTTAGCTCCAGCCACTGAGCATTTATTATTTTGCTTTTTTTATGGGTCAGAGATGCAGGAGTATCTTAGCTATGATTTTCTGATTCAGGGTCTCTCATGAGCATGACTTCAAGACTCTGGTTGACAATGTGCTCATCTGAAGGCTCGATGGGGGTTGGGGAGCTGATTTCCAGGACAGCCAAGGGTGGGAGGACTCAGTTCCTTGCTACATGAATCTCTCCACAGGCCAGTTGGAGAGTCAATTCAAGAAGATGGCTAACTTTTCTCAGATTGACTGATCCAAGGAAGAGCAAGGGGGAAGTTGTAATGTCTTTCACGACCTAACCTTAAAAGCAATGCAATGTGATTTCTGCCACATTCTGTCTCTTAGAAGTCAGTAACTAAGGCTAGCCCATATTCAAGGGAAGGAGAATAAGCCCTATCTTTTTTTTTATTTGAAAGAGATTAGTTAAAAAAAAAAGAACAATAGCAACATACCAACATCACAGCCATAAACAAAACAAAGCAAGAACATTAAAAGTGATACAGGGTTTTAAAACAAAGTGATAGGAATTAACAGTGGTTGTTATATTACATATTGTTATCTTCAACTATGTTGCTCAGATTACCAGATGTAAAAAGGGAAAATTGTCCAAACCATGAAAGAGAATAAAAAAATTATTAAATAAAGCATTAGAGATAATACAGTTTCATTAGACAAGGTGATAGGAATTCACTAAGGTTGCTGCACCGCATATTGTTTTCTTCTAATCAGTTGTTCAGATTATCAGATATAAGCATGCAAAATTAGTCAAAATAAAAAATAAGAATTAACTGTTCCTTTCAATAGACCATCAGACATTGGCAGTACAGTTATCCCAGCTATCTATCCATCTATCATCTATCTATCTATATATTTTTTGCCTTCTTTCTTTCCTTTTCTTTTTTCCCTCATCCCAGTTGTTTCTCCCCTTGAGCAATTTCTTTCCCTTTCATATCATCTATTGCATGTTTTGAGTTTTACTTACTCTTTCAGGTTCCTACACCAGGGAGGCAATATGATGTTTATACACGTGGGTCCAATTTATTTCACTTATGAGTATGGCTTCTAGTTGTATCCACTTATCTACAAAAGCCTCAAGTTTATCTTTTTTTATAGCTGAGTAATATTCCATTGTATAAAAATACCACTTTTTTTTATCCATTCCTCAGTTGATGGCCATTTGGGTTATTTGCAAGATTTAGCTATAACAAATTGTGTTGCTATAATGATGGGTGCACATAGGTTGCTATGGTATGATGTTTTTAATTCTTCTGGGAAAATACCCAAAAGAGGAATAGCTGGGTTAAGTGGGACTTCTAATCCTAATTTTGTGAGGAATCTCCACATTTATTTCCACAGTGGTTTCACCAGTCTACACTCCAACCAGCATCAGAGAAGTGTTCCTTTCTTCCCACAGCCTCTCCAGCATTTGCTATTTGTTGATTTCTTAATGATAGCCATTCTTTCTAGGGTGAGATGGAATCTCAGTGTTGTTTTAATTTGCAGTTCTCAAATGACTAATGATGTTAAACTTTTTTTCATGTATTTATTTGCCACTAGTATTTCTTCATCTGAGAAATGTGTATACATCTCAGATGCCCATTTTGGACTGGGTCTTTGAATTTTTGGGGGGCCTGATGTTTTTTAATTCTCTATATGTTCTACATAGAAGTCCTTTGTCTGAGCGGCAGTTGGCTAAAATTTTTCCCAATTTGTGGGTTTTCTTTTTACTCTATTGGTGATTGTTTTTGATGTGCAAAAAGTTCAATAAGATGAGATCCCAGTTGTTGATTCTTTGAAGTATTTCCCATGCAGTTTGGTTTTTGTTCATGAACTCTCTGGCTACCTCTATGTCTTTGAGATTTTTACCTACTTTCTCTTTGAATAGATTTAGTGTTTCTGTTTTAATTTAAGATCTTTGATCCATTTTGACTTTAGTTTAATGCATGGTGAAAGACATGGGTTTAGTTTTAGTCTTCGGTATGTGGAAAGCCAGTCTTTCCAGCACCATTTATTAAAGAGGCTATCTTTCTTCCAGTGAACATGTTTGGACCCTTTGTCAAAGATAAGATAAGCCCTAATTTTTAAATGGAGGCATATCAAAGAACTTGCGAACAACTTTTTATACTGCCGTACACCTCACTTTACTCAAAATACTTTGTTACTTGAGTTGCCAATAGATTCAAATGCATCTTTAAGAATAATGTATAAGAAAGTTGACCTAACCACGTCAGATATTAATTTTATAATTACTTTCATAATTTAATGATTATTATAAAGTTATAGTTGAGCGTGTTTGAATGTGACCAATGTTTACAATACAATAACTGGGGAAGAGGTAGGTTCTAGAAAAAAATACCACACCTAGGTCTTACCTCCAGAAATTCTGGCTCAAGAGGTCTGGTATGGGGTAGATATGTTGGTAATTTTTAAAAGCTCTCTAAATAATGAATCACTGCCCCAATAAACTAAAAAAAATTGCTTCATTAACCTTTAGACATTTGGCTACTGGATGTCGTTTTAGTCTTTATTTAATCGCATAATTTAGTGAGCTGCCCAAGCATTTTTGGTGGCTTTTGTCACCATTTATCCATTATAATTCATTTTATACATATTCTGGTTTAGTCTTCTTATGTATTTTGGATTCAGTTCCTTAACTATATTAGAGTTTGACATATTGATATTTCCTTACAGCTTCATCATGCATTCACACATCCAGAGGAATAATCTTAACTCCAACAAAATTGGCTTGAAGCATGTGTGTGCTATGTGAAAATGTCAGGAATGCTATAATTATATTTTATCAGGTGAAGTTTAACATTTTAATAGGCAGTGTCTAAGACTGATTTGACAGGGTGTTTTTGGATGGTGAAATGGATGCTCAAAATAAGAAAACACCACCCAGAAACTAAATGAATCACTTCTGCCAGACAAGTAGGATTGAATTTATTCCGAAGGGCCTGCACAATTTTTTGAAGTGCTGTCCTCTTTCAATGTATATTCATTAAGTTTTATTTGGAAGGTTGAAAAAATAACTCCTCTGTGACTTGTTAATCATTAAAGAAGAAGAGTTAAAAATTTGGACAAGTTCCAGTAGTATTTACCTTGGTATTTATTTTATCCCATTAGGAGTATAATTTACTAAAATAGTAAGAGTATTAGCAACTTCATCAGTTACACAGCTCCATCCATCCTTTTGTGTGTTGAGACATAACACCAACCAAATTGGATGAATGGGTTCATTATAGCCACACTATTTATTATCAGTATTCTCTCATGGGAGGGAATCTAATTTACTTGGATTATTCAACTGATGTGTACCGTCTGTTTTGTTTATGTATGGAACAGTCACAATTCCTTTGCTTTGAGTTAGGTCTTTGACTGGAAGCATAATTTTGCACATTAGCTGATAAATAGATGAATTAGGCATTGTACATATGAGTATAGTACTGTCAGCTCTTTTATGAAATCTTGATTTCTTTTTAATCTGAAATAAAGATTGATGTTTTCCATGACATGCCAATATGAGTCTCTGTGACATGGTACTCTACATAGAAGACTCCCAAAACTCCACCAAAAGACTTACAGAAATAATAACCAAATTCAGTAGCATAGTTGGATGCAAGGTCAACATTCAAAAATCAATAGCCTTCCTGTGAAAAAAACAAGAAACTCACTGAGAAAGAAATTAGGGAAACCACACCTCCACAATAGCATACAAACAATGAAATACCTAGGAATCAATCTAACAAAGGGAATAAAAGATCTATACGTTGAAAATCATGGCACTCTGAAAAGAGTGATCAAACAGGATATCAGAAAATGGAAAGATATCCCTTGCTCATGGACATGAAGAACCAACATTGTGAAAGTGGCCATGCTTTATCACCATGCACTAAACTAAAGTTCAAATGGATCAAACACTAAATCTCCTGTCTTGGTTACCTTACTCTTGTTGCTGAGACAAAATACCCAACGCCCAAAATGAAGGAAGGAAAGGTTTATTTAGCTTACAGTTTGTGGAAGTTTCAGTCCATACTTGGCTGGTTCTGAGGCAGAGTGGCACATGGCAGAGGGCAGCTGTTCATGGCAGCAGAGCACAGCAAAACAAAAAGAGCAAAAGGGACGAATGGCTGCAAGCAGCCTCTTTCCTTCCCTTACATTGTAAACATGCTACCCCCACCCAGGGGGCATGGAGCACTCACATAATCTCCATGCCTTCCTTTTCCACAGGCTCAGGATGTATACAAAGTAAGCACTCTGGCTTCCTGCTGAATCACTCAGTTAAATCTCCAGATTCCCCAAGTTGACACATTTATCAACCATAACATTCCACCCCTTGTCAACTTGGGAATCAGACACATTTCCTTAAACCAGTTTCCAGATACAAAGACATGCTTATATTAGAACCATAACAGTTTGTCCCATACAAATGAAAATTAAACACTTCCAACATTTAAAGGCACAAAATAAACATTACCATTCCAAAAGGCACCAACAGGGTAATATAGAGCATTGGGACCAAAGCAGTTCCAAAATCCAGCAGGGCTAACATTGTGTCCTATAATTACACCTCCAGCATCTGAAGCAACATGTTTTATATTGTGAGCTCCAAAGGACTTGCATGAGTCCACCCCTGTGGCACTTCTGGTGGTTACAGCCTCCATGGCTTCTCTCTTAGGCCTGCTTTGCTCCCTCCTTGCAGCTCTCCTCTGCTGATCCATGTTCCTGGCTCTTCTAAATTTCTGAGGTCTCCTGTGCACCTTCTGCTTCACACTCATAGCCTCACACACTGCCCTCTCCGGGGCACACTGCCTGGCCTCCCAGGCCTTCTGAAATCTGGGTGGAAGCCTCTTTAACCTCAGAACTCTTGCATTTTCCTTGCACCTAAAGCCAGGGCCACGTGGATGATGCCAAGGTCTGCTGCCACCTGGAGCAATAGCCAAATTTTCCTCTCTCTTGGCCTTAGGGGTCGAGTGCCTGGATCGCTGGGCACACTGAATCCAACTCTGAGAAGCAAATTCTCTATGCCGCCTCCATTCTGGAACCTGGTGTGGCCACCGCCGCCATTCTGGAACATGGCACTCTTTGGCTTCCTTCTCAGCAATAGAGAGCTCCTCAGCCTTATCTTTGCAATTCACAGTTTCACTGGAACTTCCTTTCTGGCCAAACTCACAACAGTTTAAATCATCCTGCTGGGCTGTTTTCTCTTGATTGTCAATATAAATCTGGCTAAAAGCACTCAACAATAACCATGCCACTGCCCCAACATTCTACTGCCTTGAAATTTCTCTTGCCGGATTAATCAGTTCGGTGCTGCCCTTAATCTCAGTCTTAGGCAGTCTCTGGACATGAGCAAAATGCAGACAAACTTTCTGCCAAGCCATAACATACATCCTCTGGAGTCCAGCAGCCAACTCAATCTTTCCCAACAGAAACCTACCAAACCCGGTCTTTACCGGCAGGATGTCTATTGGTCTTCTGAACTCCGACCAGAATCTCCCATACAGAACAGCCGAAGGTGTTTCAGCGCATCTCTTTCAGGTGACATCACTGAACCTTTCCAAACTCTTCCCACAAGCCATTTCCAAAGGCTCTTGAACCACATGGTCAGGTATAGTCACAGCAATGACCCCACTCTGCTGGTACCAAATTCTGTCTTGGTTACTTTACTCTTGTTGCTGAGACAAAATACCCAACACCCAAAATGAAGGAAGGAAAGGTTTATTTAGCTTACAGTTTGTGGAGGTTTTAGTCCATACTTGGCTGGTTCTGAGGCAGAGTGGCACGTGACAGAGGGCAACTGTTCATGGCAGCAGAGCACAGCAAAACAAGAAGAGCAAAAGGGACGAATGGCTGCAAGCAGCCTCTTTCCTTCCCTTACATTGTAAACATGCTACCCCCACCCAGGGGGCATGGAGCACTCACATAATCTCCATGCCCTCCTTCTCCACAGGCTCAGGATGTATACAAAGTAAGCACTCTGGCTTCCTGCTGAATCACTCAGTTAAACCTCCAGATTCCCCAAGTTGACATAATGTATCAACCATAACATCTGGAAGAGAAAGTAAGTAGAAATCTTGAAGATACGGGGGGAGGTAGAGAGTTTATGAACAAAGACCAAACTTCATGAGACGCACTTCAAAGAATCAATAAATAGGATCTCATCTTATTAAAAAGATTTTGCACATCAAAAGAAATCACCAATAGAGCAAAAAGAAAACTCATGAATTGGGAAAATTTTAGCCAACTGTCCCTCAGACAAAGGACTTTTGTCTAGTGCATATAAGGAATTGAAGAAACTCAGGTCTCCTAAAATTCAAAGAGCCAATCCAAAAATGGGCATATGAGATGAAACCATATTAGTCAAATGAAGAAATACTAATGGCAAATAAATACATGAAAAATGTTCACCACTATGAGTCATTTGAGAAACATAAATTAAAACACTGAGATTCCATTTCACTCCAGAGAGAATGGCTACCATCAAGAACTCAATCGATAACAAATTCTGGAGGGGTTGTGGGGGAAAAGGGACCCTCCTCCACTGTTGGTGGGAGTATATAATGGTACAACCAGTGTGGATATCAGTGTGGGCATTCCTCAAAAAACTAGGGTTAGAGGTCTTGTTTGATCCAGCTATCCCCCTTCTGGGTTATCCCAGAAAATTTAAAAACATCATACCATAGTGGTATATGTGCACCCATATTTATAGCAGCACTATTTGTAATAGCTAAATCTTGGAAGCAATCTACATACCCATCAACTGAGGAATAGATAAAGAAGATGTGGTATTTTTATATAATGGAGTGCTAATGAGCTATAAAGATGGATAAACTCCAGGCCTTTATGGGTAAATAGATGCAACTAGAGACTGTACACATAAGTGAAATTAATCAAACTCTCAAGTGTAAACATCATATTGTCTCTCTAGTATAAGAAACTGAAAAAGTAAAAAGGTGCCAAAATCTACAATAGATATTGTGAAAGGGAAAGAAACTGTTCAAAAAGAAAGAACAATGGGGATGGGTGAAAGAAGGAAAAAAGGAAGGGAAAAGAAAAAGTGTATTTACAAAGATAGATAAGATAGTTATACTACTGACTTCTTTTACTTCATTAAAAGAATTGGTTTGTGCTTAAATTGTTTGATCAATTATGTACGCCTATATTTTGTAATCTGAGCAACTGCTTTGAAGATAACAATACACACTATATTAACCATTGTTAATCTCCTATTATCTTGTTTTGAAATTTTGAATTATTACTTTTCTTTAAAATGAAATAAAAGCAATAAATACAGTGAATTTCCCTTTGGATTAGGCTAAAACATCTGCCGACCTAGGACTGCCAGGTTTCACTCAGCCAATCTAATTGCCAACTTCTTTCTCTACAAAGCACACTAGGGAAATAGAGGTTAAGGGACTAGAGGTAGAAGTGTGTGTGACCTCAAGTTCCCATTTGATAGTTTATTGTGTATGAGGCTCATACAAATTATAAGGATTAAATCAGTGCATCCTTTTTGTTTCTGTTTTTCTTACCTAGTTCTTTCCTATACTGTTCACTTGCTGCAGCTCCTGTTTCCTTTGGGAAGCTTTCAAACCATAATGTCCAACCCTACACAGACATGGGAATTTACTCAAAGAAAATCCAAGCACTATGTATGTTATTAATGGAAATTTAGTTAAGTACTTTTGAGATACTATTTCATTGTCTTACTTGGCTTACATGGTTACTGTTGAGACATCACAAAATATGGCTAACATAGCTTTTTAAAAATAATATTTCTCTTTTGTGGCTGTTTTTAAGCCTTTTCATTGCTATTGTGTTTTAGAAGCATTACTATGTTGGCTCCAGTGTTTGTGTGTTTTTTTGTTTTTCAAAAATTTTTTTTGCTTTATGTATTTTCCCTACTTGACATTCATAGAGTTTCTGAATCTGTGGCTTGGTCTTAAATCAGTTTTAGAAAATTCTCTTCAAAAATTGCCTACATCCTCCCCTACCAGTCTGTTATTTTATTTTATTTTTTTTTACTCTCTTATTGGTACAGAGTTTTTTCAGAAGCTTTGTATATCTCTTCTGCATTTTGTGCATGTCTCATCATTTTATTTATCTTTTTGTTTTGTTCTTGGTATAGTCTATTGATGAATCTTCAAAAAGACTAATTCTTTGCTTTTATGTGTCCAGTCTCATGTTTAAATGTTTAGTGAATTCTTAAAAGTTTTTCTCTTTTTTCAGTTTAAGAATTTCTACTCAGACAGCTTCTCTGAGACCTGGAACAAGAAACATGGAAAACAATAATTTAGCAAAGAGAAAAAAGAAGCAGAGCTCTGGGAATGCAGAAAGAGCTGATAAGAAACTAGAAACTACAGAGAAACTAAGGAAACGAAAGATATCGTAGAGAAAGTTATGAAGCACTCTGGAATGCTAATCCCAGGTCCTGGGGATGAGGTGCTGTCTTCACCAACACAAGATACGTTCAGGGAAGTCAGAAGCCCTAAGAAGAAACAACAGACCAGTCCATTAGCCCAAGAAAAACACATGGGTAGACTTCAAATACAGCATGGGGTTTTACTCTGAAAATGATTTCCTCCACAGACCAGGATAAAGTTGGAGGAGAAGTTCACTGCCGTGTCTGCTACATTTAGGGGCAATACAATCAGAAGCCACTGGGGAAAGGGCTTATTATTTAAGACTGATTTACTCTAGGAATCAGACTTCAGGGTCTCTAGGACAACTCTAACACAGTGGCTGTCTGGGAGATGGTCACAAAAGACAGCCACAGAGAAAAGATGGGTAGTCACAGATCCCCTGAGAACTTTAAGTAGCGGTGAACCCGGGTTTTGAAGGATATGGTGTCTCACACTCTGTGGTGAGAACCACACCTTGGTGGTGTGGTTTTCTGACAGGCCTGCTTTGGAACATGCTGACATTAATTCTACCAGACTGCTTATTCTCCTTCACTGTCGACTTTCAGCATAGAGTCCAGGGCTCTCTTTGCTTTTCTCACGTGACATTGTGATCAGGAGTATAATTCAGCTTCTACAGTTGTCACATCCTGTGGTGTATGGGCAGAGGGGTCTCTGGAGCAAAGGAGGTACCTCATGAGCCTACAGGCCATAAAGCTTGTCAGAGATAGCAGTCACTTGGGTTCACAGAAGTGCAAAGACACTAAGAGTCCCTGAGTGAATATAACCCCGACACAGGCACCACTCTACTGACACAGCCAGTAGGGAAGGTGGGACACAGACTGCAGGTGAAAGGAGAAAAAAATATACTTCGTTCGCACTAGAGCCCTAAAGCAAGGAGGAGTAGCTGTCTTATTTTCAGACACAGCGAACTTCAAGCCAGAATTTATCAGAAAACCAAAAGGTAGCCATTATACAGATGCAGAGAACAATTCAACAGGAAGAGGTAACAATGGTAACCGTCTATGCTCTGAATGTCTGCACACTGAACAAAGATTACTGGACCTAAAAGGACAGATAAGCATCAATACAGTCACAGTGGGGGACTTCAGTACTCCACTCTCACAAGTAGGTCAACCAGTCAGAAAAGCATCAGAGAAACGGTTAAACCACACCACTGAACAAGGGACTTAATTAACCAACGAATTATTTCGCATATCTACCAAATATTTCCTCCCACAACAGAGGGTGCATTTTTCTCCATAACATAGGGAGCTTTTTCCAAAGCAGACCATATCAGAGGCCATAAAACATGCTGAAATAAATACAAAAAAATTGAAGTAACGCCCTATATTCTATTGGATCATAGTGGAATGAAGCTAGAAATCAATAGCAAAATAAGCCACAGAATCTACACAAACACGTGGAAATTAAAAACTACATTATTGTATAATCAACAGATCACAGCAAAGATCGGGAAAGATATAAAAAAGTTTCTGCAATCAAATGATAATGGAAATACAACATATCATATGGGAAACAACCTATGGGAAACAATGCAAGCCATTCTAAGGGGGAAGTTAACAGCAGCTGTAAAGGTGCCCGTGAAAAGACTAGAGCAAGGCCAAAGAAATAACTCACTGACACATCTCAGAATCCTTGAAAGACAAGCACATTTCACACCTGAAACTAACAGAGGAAATGACCATAAAGATTGGAGCAAAAATGAGTGGAATTGAGATAAAAACCCACCAAGGATCGGTGAGTCATAGAGTTGGTCCTTTGAAAGGGTGGGAGGGGGACCTGGGATGCGGGAGATGGGAGTGAGGGGAGGGGAAAGGAAAAGGATTGTATGTGTGTGTCCCAATTTTCTGCAGTGGATGCATTTACTATGTTTTAGACAGGTATAACAATGGCGAAAAAAGAATTTCCTTTGTATTATTCGTTCTCGATCATAGTTTTGTTATTCATCATGCTTCTACTCATTTTCTTACGAATGTCGAAGTTATTTTAAAATCCTTATTCTCCCTCCTTCCCATCTCTTGATGGGCTAGGGAACTTTTTAAACTGCCAGCCAAGTGCAGAAGCACCAGAAATGTAGGATGTGGTTGGAGAAGCGGGATGATGTTATTTTCCTCTAGAAAGAACCATTCAAATAACGAGTTGGGGGTCATAAGGTTGAGCTGGCTCTAGCCCCTTGGTTTCCTACATAAGCAAACCAAAATCCAGTCAGGATAAGCAGTAAAATAAATTTTATTCTTTATTTTATGGAAAAAATAAAATTTCAAAATAACAATAGCAGAATAACAATAATTAGTACATTGTACATTGTTATCTTCAAAATTGTTAATCAGAGTACAAGATATGGGGATAAAAGTTAGACTTTAGAAATTACTAACTAACTTTTGACTGGGGACTTACCCCTGGGGTGACCTAAACAAGACTGCTGCTCCACTTCAACCAATCAAATACTCCTTTCAGCTTGCTTTCATGTTTACTCTATGGAAAGCCCCATCAGCAGAGCCCCAAACTGCATGCAGTGTGGCAAGGCCGAATTAATGCATTATCCTCTGTTCAAATAAGAGCTTTCAAATTTTAATGTGCTTCATCTCAGATGAATACTGTTGGCAAAAAAATATGTGAAAAAATGTTTAACATCGTGGGTCCTTGGAGAGATGCAAATTAAAACAACACTGAGATTCTATCTCCTCCCAGAAAGAATGGCTGTCATCAAGAAATTAACCAGTAACAAGTGCTGGAGGGGCTGTGGGGAAAGAGGAACATTTTTCCACTGTTGGTGGGAGTATAGACTGGTGCAACCACTATGGAAATCAGTATAAAGATTCCTCAAAAAGCTAGGAATAGAAGTCCCACTCTACCAAGCTATTCCTTTTCTGAGTATTTTCCTAGAAGAATTAAAAAATCATATCACAGCAATATATGCATGCTCATGTTTATAACAGCACAATTTGTCATAGCTAAATCTTGGAAACAACACAAATGCCAACCAACCAAAGAATGGATTAAAAAAGATGTGGACTTTTTATACAATGGAATACTACTCAACCACAAAGAAGGATAAACTTGAGACTTACAGGTAAGTGTACGCACTTAGAGACCATACTCATAAGTGAAATGAGTCAGGCTCACCTGTGTAAACATTGAACTGTCTTCCTGATGTGAGAAACTGAAAGCATCAACAAGATCTGAAATACATAATAGATATTGTGAAATGGGAAGTTATTGTTCAAAAAGAGAAAGGAACTAGGATGGGGGAAAGGAGAAAGGAAGGAAAAAAACCCCCACAAAACATAAGATACAATACTACTAGTTTCTCTTTGTTCATTGAAAAGAAAGGTTTGTTAATACTGTTTGGAGAATGTTTTATGCTCATATACTGCACTCTAATTAACTACTTTAGAGATAACAATACTGAATGTATTAACTATTGTTATTCTTCTATGAGTTCATTATGAAGTTTTATTTTAATTTTTTCCATGAAATAAAATAATTTAATATGCTTAAGTTTATCTATTCACAGGACATGCTTTTGATTATGAAAGACAGATTCCCATTAACCAATGTGAGATTCATCTGAATGGAGGCTGCGTTTTTGTAGGAGGTGACTGATATTCAGTCTCCCATAATTTTAGAATGGACCCCTTCAGAATCCTAATGAAAACCTTGAGATATTTATCAAAGCCTCTTATTTCTGGATGGATAGTAACTCCTATTTTTGTCTGCCTACCATTGTGACAGTATTATAAACTCTGCTTAGCTTGTCAGAAGTTTAATTTCAGCTTTCTGCTTGACTTTTGGGTATTTAAGCTACTAGGCATAAACTTGTAAAAACCTCAAGAGGAAGTGCAGGATCCACACGTAAAGCTTACTTCCATTATATCTATAAATGTGGTTCCTCAGTTTTCATGGTTACAGCAATCATGAATTCTAATTTTAACCAGTATCCTGAGTCATCAACTCCTTTGTTCTTCCAATATTGTCTTATGAGAATGAATGACTTCCCATTTAACACTTCGGCATCACTTTCTGCTCAGGTTTTTACTTTCCTGTTGCTTCCAAAACAACAGATGACTCCAGTGGAGAATTGGTACAGCATATTGGGCTTTCCTCACATCCGAGACACCTTGGTAGCTATAAGTTATTCTCATTGAGACTGTTGGTCTCATACAAGATAGATCATTGTAGCTGGAAGCAGTACTCTGTCCTAAACATTTTAACTTCAATCTGAAGTACAGAAATGGAAGGTTCAATGGTAATTTTCCAAGAGCCAGTCTAGGGCCCATATTGCTGAGATTTCTTATGATGTTCTTCTTCTGGGACTTCTTTGGGATCAGTTGTTCCCTCCTTCCTTTGAATTTCTTTTCCACAACATAGTCTGTCCAGCATAGTCCTTGAAACTCTGAAGGGGATTGGTGGAGGATAAAGAAAAACAAGAGTCAAGATGCAGAAAGCTGTGGTCATGTGGAGCCTCCTCTCCTGGTGGGAGAGAAAAAGCCACCCAACTATGGCAGTGCATTCACTTACGCGTTTAGGAGGTTGATCTCAGTTGAGGCACCTTTGACGAACAACTTGTTTGCCTAGTTTGCCTTGGCACCTTGTGGTCTTGGAGCTGAAACAGTTTATTTCTGTGGCTTGCCGTGGGCACTCCATGTTCTTGGGGCTGGCCTTGCTTTAGCCTCACATGTGTGATCAATATCCAGGTTCAGCTGCTCTCCATATGTACCTGCAAGCCATAAAGATAAAGCACTACTTAGAAGAAGAGGAACTACTCGTGTAAGAGCATACTTATATAGTATTTGGCCATGTGTGTGTGTGTGTGTATGTGTGTGTGTTTGTGTGTGTGTGTGAAGTGGCTTAGTGTTTACTAGATTTATTTTTTTTAAAACTCTTCCTAACTTGCTTCATGAACCTTGGAGAGAAATTCTTTTCATGTCTCGTTTATACAATTTCATGTTTGTATAAGATATATCTGAAATTCCTTAAACTTGCAATCTTATGATTTTCATTTGGGGCTGATTAGCCCCACCTTAGAATTGAACCCATAAACTTGTTTTTTGAAGCTCATAGTCTTCCCAATTGATTTGACTAGTCTTCAAAATAGTGTTCCCTGTTTAGAAAAGCTATCTATAAACCTTCCTGCTTATATAGAGCGAGACATAAATGAACAGGAATAATCCTTTGAGTAAGATTATACAAGAAGTAGACTTGGGAGGAAATATCACTTCTATGGTGAGCATCAGTGAGTCTATCTGACTTAGATGTCCTTCTATAACACCTGAAAATATTCTTTTAGTCTGAATCCTTTTTGAAGGTACCAGAAAACACCTATTTTCATATTTTGTAATACCTATGTATAGTTATTTCAGATTAGTTTAAACATTCCTTAAAATTTTATGCTTATATAAACATGCAATTACAACAGCAACATCTTTGACATTTTATAGGAAAACGTTAATTTCTAAATAGCTCCTAACTCTGTCAGGACCTATGCATGTCCCTATTGGCTGTGCTGTTTTCAATATCCCTGTTCCTGGTAGGTAGTTTAAATTTTAACTGAAGACCTCCTCGAAGGTTCAATTATGAGATATACTTGTGAAATATCAACAGCCCAGTGTTCAAATTCTCTACACCTTAGAGTTCACTGAAATCAGTTTATTAGAGATCTGTGTAGCTGGCACACACGGCTCTTGCCCTTTGGGGAGAACTGCTTCCGCCCTATGATACTCAGTTACTCCATTCCCATCATGACCATAGTCAAAGACAGTCATCTCTCATCTGAAATATTACAGTACCTATGTTCTGCTCTTTTTCTGTAGTTGTTACACAGTCTCTGTGCATCCCACATACTCTGTTATCCTCCAGATGCTAAGCGATCTTTTCAAAACGAGAGCCTAATTGTGTCATCCACTTGCTTCAAACCCTTAAATAACATCTCATTAGTCTTAGACTCAATGGCTACATTGCCTGTCTCTTGCTTACATCACTATTTTCTTTCACGAGGACCGTATTTCAGCCTCAGTGTTTCAGATTCACCATAACAGCCTTCTTCTATGGGGCGCTTTTACATGCCATACCTTCTGCTTGGAATACCCTTTCCTACTGTTTTTGCCTAGGAGATGTTTGTTACCCAGCTTTCAGCTCTTAAGTCAATCCATGCTTCTCCAGGGGGAAATATTTCTTAACCCTCTGTCTAGGGTGAATCATCTTAGCATCTGTCATGCTTGCATGTTTCTATCTTTCTGAATTTACTCTTACTTCTGTGTTTTGTTGACTTCGTCTGCTTTTGTCTTTGGGAGGTAATTTTATGAGCAGAAATTTTGTGTATTTCTATATATTATTGTTTTTGCTCCCCAGAGTACACCATAGTTTCTGGGACACAATAACATATATTTTCTGGGTGAATGATGGAAACAAATGACTTAAATTCATTATTTCCATTTTTGTGCATATATTTTCCAGAATGTTTCAATGAGACTTCCCTTCTATGAGCTCGTGGTGTAGAACATTTTCTATTATTTTAGCACCAGAAATTATCTGTCTCATGAATAATTAATTTATTTTTATTTTGTCTATGGAGGTTGAGAATTAAATAACAGATTGTTTTTTCCTTTTTATTTGGTTTTTAAGCAGACTACAGTGAAATTTAGCATTGAGTTCCAGCTGGTTATATTCATTTACAGAAATCCATTTTATTCAGCCAGCATTTACAGAGCACTTTCAGTGTCAAAAGCCCTTTCCCATGCACTGGATATGCAGAACAGGAGGAGTTAGCAAGTCAGACAACATCTTCTCTTATAGGAGCTAATAGTCTTCATGTAGCCAAGAATTAAAGAATCACACATTTATTTATTTATTTATTTACGGTACTGGGGATCGAACTCAGGACCCTGCGCTTGCTAGGCAAGCGCTTATTCCACTGAGCTATATCCCCAGCCCAGAATCACACATTTATGCAGACAAGGTGGCACACACTTGCAGTCCCAGCACTTGAGAGGTGGAGGCAAAAGGATCACAAGTTCAAGCTCAGCCAGGGTGATTTAGCCAGAACTGTCTCAAAATATGAGACAAAAGTGGGTTGAAGATGTGGCTCAGTGCAAAGGGGGCTCCTGGGTTCAATCTCCAGAGCCAGAGAAAAAAGACATACCTTTGTCTCACAATGGCAATTTTGAGATGTGCCATAGAAAATAAAGACTGTGGAATAAAGGAAGATTATTTCTGCTGAAAGTGACATTTAAGGGGTATCTGAAGAAAGATAAATTGTTAGTTAGGAAAGAATGGAGGGAAAGGCATTTTGGGGAAAATCATGGCCAAATATTCTCCAGTGAAAAGGAACATGGTGAGTCAAAGATGCTAAAATTAGGCCATGGGGTATGGTATGAAGAGAGTAAGGAAGAACGTGGGGGAGATGGGTGTGAAAGGGTAGGCAGAGGCCAGATTGTGCAGGACTGCTTGCAAAATGTGTGCAGAAGTTTTGAACAATGGAAAATTATGAAAGATTTTTTGAGGAAATGGGCATGTTTTTACTTTCAAAGAAAACAGCTATTAACTAGTTATTAACTGTTATGTAGAGGAAGTGTATACTTTTTTATAACCTTAATATTTCATGCATTCTTATTTTCACTTCCATAATATTGTCTTTGGCAAGATTTCCTAGAAACTTAGCCCAAGATGGGGATTCTTGTGCAGTCGACTTGCTGAAAGGGTATTCTGAAGATGTGGAAAAAACAGAGGGAGAGTTCAGCAAGAAGGTGTGTGTGGAATGTGGGGGCGTTGGACTGACCCCAAGATCCCACAGAGAGAATCTCTGTCACAGAGTTAATTCTACCATGGGGCAAGGGAACAAGCAGTGGTCACTGTGGTCATCGCTCGGCAACTGTGGGTACACTGCCTGTCCAAGATCTGAGAGGGACGCCCACAACGTCATCTCACAAGCATTTTTATTTATTGTTGGTTTTTAAATTGGAAGAGATTTTACTTTTAAACATTTATTTATTTCATTAGTAATAAATACATGTGGTTAAAACATGTGCGAACTCCAGTTTTCTTCTCCAGAGACAACCACTGTTAAGAGCTTTGGAGTAAAGAGAACACGGCAGAGGTACACAAAGGAGTCTAATTCACCCATAAAAAAGAATGACATCATGTAATTTGCAGAAAGAATATATGGGACTGGAGGTCATCCTGTTAAGGAAAATAGGCCAGGCTCAAAAGGACAAATATCACATGTTTTCTTTCATATGTGGAATCTAGAAGAGAGAGAGAGAGATGACATGGCATTAAGATGATTATTACAGAAGGGGAAAGAACAAGGGAGAGGAGAAAAGGCAGAGGGTGCTGGAAAGTGGAAAAGGTGTAAGTATGTCATGCGTATGTACCAGAATGAAACCATGATTTCACATAATGAATATGAACTAATATCTTGATTTTTTAACTTACTTTTCCTTATATGGTGATACTCTGCATACTGTGATTCAGGGCGATTTCCCTTCATTCTGTCTTTGGAATAGGTAGCATTAATGGGCAAATGTATGATATAATCCACCTTAACTACCTGAAATAGGGTAGAAGGTAAACGACTGGATTTAATGTGTAAGAATCACATGTCTTGTGAGCATCCACTTGGAGAGCCAGTGGTGGGATCTGGAAGAAGCACATCCGGGAGGGGACTGTTATTCTCATGTAGAACCCTACGAAGTCCAATCAGTGATGGATATTGAATCAATTCATTACAGCTGTGGAACTTTGGTTGCAATGCTAGTCATTTCATCAGAACATGGAAAAATTCCCAATCCCATTTCAGAGCAATTTCAGAGCATTTCATAGATTATCAAGAGATCTATTGTGACATCAAAGGCTTTCCAAACTTTGGTTCAAACTCTACTGATTTAATGCAAAGCCTAATGATATTCTGCTTTAAAATAAACTAGGTTGAACTAGATTTGAACTCAAAGACACCAACAACAGTACCTTTTATATCTGCATCTTTATCTATGGACATTTAATTATCTTTTCAAAGACATGATTTAATGGATCCAAAGATCTGAAATTGTCCCTGCTTGGTTGTGTTGCAAAGCAAACAGCTGACATTCTTATAAGACCAAGCTGCCTCAAAAGCTAAAGACAGAATCTTGGCTTCTCTCCTGATGGAGCCTGTGCAGCCACAATTCACAGGCTACAGACCCCAGCCTGAAGCTGGGTTAGCACGGGGATGGTGGTATTTCCCAGCAGAGCCTCTCTGGGCTCCTGGTTTTCATTCTTTCCAGAGGACAGATGTTATATGGGCAGATTCTTTGGGTAAAACACTTGGCCTCAAATTTAATGCAGTTCTCTATTTCCTGTTTGATTCTGTTTGAAGCCATGTGGATAGAGCTTGGATGTTTGGTTTTACTCCGATAAGGGTACTTTTCCAAGAAGCACCTAATGCCTAGAGTTTTTAAATTTAAAATAACTATTAATGGATAACAATTATATACACTATTTTATGTTGTCCAGTTTCCACCTTAAAATGAAGGCACCACCGAAAATCTTGAAATAAGCTCTTGCGTGCCTGAGAATCTGTAGGTTGAGGTCAGGTGTTTGGTGCAATGTAGCAATTGACACTGATTCAGGCTGATTTCCTTTCATTCTCTCTTTGGAAAAAGTAGAACCGATGGGCAAATGTCAGCTATTTTATCCAACTCTGTGCAGTGGAGGTGTTGAATGAGATACTTATTATTAGTGAAACTGGAATTTAAGTTGGCATAATGTCACATCAATAGATTATATGTATAGATGGATCATTTATTCTTTTCAGTTTACTTCATTGACAGCCTGCTGGGTGCTGGAACCCATCCAAGGCCTAATGCTTTATAATACTCAATGAAAGCCCAGATTCCTCATATTTAAAACAGTAAGGAGATTGTCATAAGGGTTGTGTGAGATAATTCAAGTAAAACATTTACCACAATGCTTGGGACACAGTAATCATTCATTCAGTATTATTATTTTTTTAAACAAATAGATGTATTTAATTGTATATAATTTTCATGTACCACACAGTGTTTAGAAATATATATATATATATATATATATATATATATGGAATTGTTAAATGTACCTAATTAACAATTGTGTTACCTCATATAGCTATTATTTTTTGTAGAAAAACACTTAGTATTCATTCTCTCAGCATTTTTCAAGAATACAATGTATCTTCATTAACTATAGTCACCCTGAATATTTTGCTTCCTTTTATCTGACTTTTTTTTTTGTATTGGAAATTGAACTCAGGACCTGTGCTTGCCAGACAGGTGCTTATGCCACTGAGCTAAATCCCCAGCCCCCTTTTATCTGACTGTAATTATATATCTTTGGACAAACATCTCCCCCCCCGACTCCTTTAACCTCTGATAACAGCCAGTGTTCTCTAAATTTCCATACGATCAGCAATTTTAGATTCCACATATAAATGAGAACATGTAGTATTGTCTTTTGTGTCTAGCTTATTTCACTTCACATAATGTTCTTCTGTTCCATCCATGCTATCACATACAATAGGACTTCATCCTTTTTATGGTTAAATAGCACTTTTTTATACATATGTACCCCATTTTATCTATTTGTCCATTTCTCTGTTGATGGACACTTAGGCTGATTCCATTTCTTCACTGTTGTGAATAGTGATAAGAGTGCAACACACTGATGTCACTTCCTTTGGATGTGTACAGAGTAGTGGGGTTATTGTATCATACAGTAGTTCTATTTCAATTCAACACTGCAAAGTCATTTACCATAATCAGATGAGTTTCATCCCAGAGATGCAGGGATGATTTAATATATAGAAACCAATAAATATAATAAAGGAAAGTTTGTCATTTGCAACAACATAGATGAACCCAGAAAGCATAATATTAAGTGAAATACTCCATGCACAGAAAGGCCAATGCATTATGTTCTCACTCATGTGAAAACTCAAGATGTTGATCTCACAAATTTGAGAGTAGAATGGTGGTTACTGGAGGCTCGGGAGAGTAGAGGAGAGGGGCAATGGGAGAAAGATTGGTTAACAGGCACGAAATTATATAGAAGAAATAACTGGTTAGTAGGATGTTCTATTGCATAGTAGGATGATTGTGATGAGTGGTAACATACTGTGTATGCTTTTATATAAAAAGCTAAGAAAAGGATTTTGAATGTTTTCACCACAAAAATATGATACACATTGGAGGAGCTATGGTTGCTCTAAGAGGAACATTATCAAACATGTATAGAGATACAGTTACATTCCTTTTTTTTATTTAAAAAAAATAAAAGTACAAAAACATATTGACAAACAGACACCAATTAGCATAAAAAATAGTACAATCACAACTAATCTATAGACAAGGTGATATGGTCTCAACAGTGGTTATTGCTTTATCCATTGATATCTTCGAAGTGTAAATATATGAACCCATATACAGACATGCAAATTTAGTCAGACAATT